>JARHVA010002185.1:2280000-2497500 GCA_037957365.1 Torreya grandis
GAGTAAAGGGTATATCTCATCAGCTAGATCTGCACTTTAGAAGAACATTTGGGTATGGTGTGAACTAAAGGTCTATCTATTAATATTGTCATCCATGTAGTGAAATGTAATTTTAAGATCCATAAGGTGGAGAAATTGTTATTCATCCTTGAATTTGATCATTATCTCTATACACTCTTATGTAAAAAAAAGGATATTTGATAAAAAAATTATCAAATGCATTAAATATCACTCTAAAAATACAATTAGAAATATTTTAGCATTATTACAAACTTTTGTTATGACTAAACAATATATATAAATCCATTCATTATTATTGCCATGAGATGTGTGGCATATTTTATGTAAATGACTGAACGGAATAGATCAAGAAACCTTTATAAGAGTAGTGAATTATATCTTACTTATGTTGTCATGCAAATCTAGGAATATACCATGGTTATTCTTCACAAATGTAAAGATTTAATTCCATTAGCTAAGGAAATTCTTATTTTAAGTAGATGCATTGACTCTTTAGCTTTCATGGTTTGCAGGATATTATTTCTCCTAAACAGAGAAGTGTAAAACTGACATAATGCCAATTTTTTAGTGATGTTAGTATGATTTTAAAATAAACAACAAATAGTGAATGGTGGATGAAGGATATTCTAGCTTTGTCTATGGAACACTTTGATAGGATTGTTGTTTCAATGCAAGATCATGAAATTGGAGAGATCATAATTATTCATGCCACTGATCAATATGGTACCAAATTAATTTTTTTTGATAAAATATGATGGGCTTCAAGTGGTATATATGGAAAATAAAAGAGAAAGGATAATTTGAATGAATTGTTGAAATTTATAATCAGATTGCTTCCATTTGAAGGGTATTTTATACCTATTGATTTCTTGTTTTATTTTCTTCATGTATGCTTATTTTGTAAATTTGTTACTTAATGAAAAGATTACCTAGAATCTAGAAATTTTTATCAATTAGAGTATCCAATGGTTGATATGTTTTTCTTGCCAAAAATGTAGACACTTCTATCGAATTTGACACATAGTTAGAAAGTATGAAGTGAACAGTCTTCATTTTCATGTGTCATAATTATATCAAAAATGGAAAGAGATAGTCAAGATTAAAAAGCTATAAGTAGGAGCCTCAAAGGAGGGCAAGTGATAGGAAACCAATAAAATGGCAAAGAAGGAAAGCCATGCTTCTAGTTTTTATTTAAAGTAGCACCTATCACCAAGATCCCTGTGGCCCTTCTCTAGAATAAATTCATATGGAAATAGTAACTATAATACCAAGGGAAGCAATGCACCATGTTCACAGAGTAACTCAAGTGGTGATTCCAAATTGAAAACATGTAATGCCCCAAGTTTAAAAAATCACATGGACTCATAATTTTCCACCCACAACAAGTATGGTGAATTCATGAATTGGGTAACTAAGTATTTATATGGAATGTACATGGGTGAGGTTTATTTTATATTTGTAGAAGTTGAGAACAAATGAAAATATCGACAATCACTATGAAAATTTTCTTTGAGGAATTTTTTCAAGCAATGTTTCAAGAATTTTTAAATTAGTTTATTAAGAATATTGACACCTTAGAGAGACGTGTTCTCATGAATAGAATTGGTAAATGTAATTTATGAGGGTTGATGGTTAATAAATTAGGTGCATATTTTTGACATTTTTTCAATCATTTTATGCATGCCAACATCCATCAAATAATTTTTTCAAACAATTCACATGCTTCTAAATGCCTAATTTTAAATGAGATGTGGTCTTATGAATGATAGAAAGCAGTCCCAAATTCAAATTTCCATTGAATCATTTTTTCAAATAGTTCACATGCTTCCTATAGCTATGAAAAATAAATTAAAGGAGTTAAGTTTTCAAAAGTTAATATTTATGCCAAGAAATAGCCTATTTGATGGAGGATTGTTATTTTACTATATGAAAGGAAAATAGTTTCTTAATGTATATAAGCAAGAATTTATGGAAAGGACAAATGTGGGATATGTCTAAATGGTTAGAGGCATCTCAAATATAGTGTGAGTTTGATAAGAACATTATTTTATCACAGGTTGTAGCAGTAGGAAGAAAATCCTAGGTGTAAATTAAATTCAATGACCTCCATAAGCATATTCCTATCCTATGCCAAGTGAACGAGTTGATAATATTGTAAACATAAATTTTTAATGATACATTTGGTCTAATCATGAATTTTTCTTCTCATTCAATGTTCCCATGATAAATTGATCCAAATATTATTAGATTCATAGTGACAAGAATATTAGATTTAAGTATAGTCTAAGCTTAGGTGATAAAGAACCATTATGATGTGGAAAGTAGTATGATCAAGCATTGAGAGGCCATGAGAAAGCCATATGGATATAGGATGGACAAATATATGAGGGATTCCAAGAAGGGAAGAATTTTTTTGGAATCTTTACAACAACATTGGCCAACAGCTTCATATAGCAACCGAAGGTAATCCTCCTCTAGTATATTTTTTCAGACCTCCTATCAATGAACAATGATATAGTATCTTGGACCTAACATTTGATAATTTGGCATATCATAATTCATATTTATTGAATGGGTTTGGGAAAGTGTTTGAGATGGGTCATACTAGTCCTATAACATAAGTGTTTTACTTGCCAAAATAACTAAAAAATTAGTTTGAAATAGTTTGAATAGTTAGGAATTTTTAGTATAAAATGGTTTACATAAATTCAGCGTTGTGGGATAGGAATATAAATAGTTTAAATATAAAATCAAAGAACATGGTCTTCAAAATGAATCAAGAAGATATTTCTAACAATTAAACACAAAATATTCGAACTAAATATCTAGCTCAACATCTTGTGTTCATTACCATATGATTGGGATAGGTGAACTGGATTCCATTTGGCCTGGTCATGGCATGAGAACATGTGTCACATGGTAGTTTTTTAAGGATTTTGAGCAATTAGGATCTAACCCAATAACTCATGTTTATTACCATATGATTTGGATAGGTGAACTTATTTTCAATTGGTTAGATCAAAATAATTGATTATATTTATTGGTTGAATGAGGCACATGTCACTAGCATTTTATAGATTTCTCTTGCATTCTACCAAGTATTGCAGTCCCACAAATAGAACTAGATGTTGTAGTAAAATTTGGCCATCCAAATTTTACTACTCCATTTTTATCACTTACTTGTCATTTTACCTATTGTCCTATCTTCCTTGATATTTTATAGGACCCCATAGTCCAATGGATAAGGAAACATTTATGACTAGCCCACATGTAGAAAGTTGTAAATTTCATGTTTTGGGTTCAAAGGGAATAACTAAATTACATTATTAATTATTTTATAATTAATTAATGTTAATTAAATTCATTAAATGACTATAGATTTTTGATTGTTTAATGAATTAATTATTTTTAGAGAAGTGAAAAGTGCATTTAATATTTAAATTTGCTCAAATAATAAAATCAATAGATGGTAAAATGAAGTGATTTTCATCTTCCTTGGTGGAGGAAAATATTTTACAATAAGGAAAACTCAAATTTGTAGAGGTTCTTATTTCTTTCAAGATCTTGGAGAGAGATGGATACAACTTTTTGTGGGATAAGCAATTTCTAGATTGGAGAAATGAAATAAAAGCAAGTGAGAGAGATTGGTCTTGAGTTTTTTAAATTTTAAAGTCTTTTGTTTATTAATTCTATGTTTTTATTCATAGATTAAGACTTCACTAAAATTTTACACTTTTTTATTATATGTAACCTATTATGTTTCCAAACATTGTGTTGAAAACCCTCTGTATGAGTTTATTTTGATGTCCATGAGTTTTATGTGTGTTTTATCTCAAATAACCTTTGTACCAAGTTTGTGTAATCTAGTTTGTGAGGAGACTTTATGCTTCCATACTAGTTTAGAGTGTTTATTTTCCTCGTATTTATTGTATTATGGATTATTTCATAGACATGTCACATGGGTTATTCCACCTCACTTGGAGTTTCCCTAAACTTGTGGGATATGATTGCTTAGGTGTACATTGTCATAGGAGTTACATGTTTTACTCATTATTATCTATATGATGTTATTGTTGGCAATTTGGCATGTTAAGGCCAAATTCCACCCCCAATAACTTGAAACTTTTCATGGCACTATTATAAGCCTCTACATGGTGGTATACTATAGGTATGTTGACTAAAAGTAAAGGTTTTAAATATTTTAATGATAAATTTAGAGTCAAAATGCTATTAAATCATACAAAATACCTTCAATTACTTTCATTTTGATGTTATTACCTTAATTCAAAAGTTTCATACTTTGGAACCATCTCCTCATGCAAGTCAGAAGCTTAGTTTGACTCCAAATGGTTCCCATGTGCCAAATTTTCACCTATTTTGATGTCAAAATACTTAATAATTTTTATAATCTCCTAAATGACTAGCATTCTTCCTCATATGCCCTAAATTGGTGGTTTAAAGCTTGAATTTTGGAGAATATGCAAGAAAAGGGCCATTTCCATATAGTAGAGGTCATGAGAATGGATATGGAGTTATCATAGGTGTTCTAAAATAAATTTAAGGAAAAAAGATCCAAAACACTAATTCTCTCCATCCATCTAGCTTCTTTGCACATCAAGAGAGCCCTTCAGGATTATAGATGTTATGACCATGAGAGAGAAAATCAAGGTTTGTAATTTTGGTCAGAGAAAGGGGCCTAAGAGAGCCTCTATCTATGGAAATTGGTTCTCTATTTCTATCTCTCTCCTTCATGAACCATCCTTAACAAGATAAGTCACTCACTATGCCTTCTTCATCAAAGCAAACAACCAGTTTTCTACGATTTCTCCTCTTTTGAGCATCATGAAAGAAAAATAGAAGTTTACATACCTTTTCAAGAGTTTAAACCATCATCCCATGGCATGATTTATCTTATTTACACATGTGTGAGGTTATATAGATCTCAATAAGGTATATAATGCAAATCTACATTCTGCAACCATGGAAAGAGAGATTGTATAGTTCATGAGAGAGAAAGAACATCAAGATTTGATGGAATTTTGTTTTTAGGGGTTTCATTCATGTCATATGTACTTAATTAAATTGATACAAAGATTTCTCAAGGTCTATCCCCCCTCAAACACTATCAATCATCCTCAAACCACCTTTTAGTGATATTTTATCATATGTTAAGGTTTTTTATCATTTGTTAAGGTTTTTTATGAATCCTAGGTTTCCATTTCTAGTAGTATATGCTTGTCTAAGACCTTAAAAATGGTATAGTTGGTTGAGGAATATTACTATGCATTACTCATAGTCTTCATGAATTTCAAGGTATTAGATTCATGTTAATTCTGCTCTCCATGATGATTCATCCTTTAACATAGTCTTCACACTGCCTTTCATCACTATTATAAGGCTCCATCTCCATCTCCATTCTCATATCCATGTCAATTTCCATCACATAACCTTCCATCCACTTCCATTTCCTATATCCACTATAAATAGAGAGTTAAGGACACCAGGAATCATCATGGTCATGAGGGTATGGTATGTAAACCTTCCAATCTTGCTAAGACATAAATGCACAATCACTCATGATAAATAAAAACACAATCAAGAGTTTTCATGGAAAGTTGTAGGAAAGGATGGGCTAGAGGACATCTACTTGAGGGCCTTTGTTTAAATTATCTCTCTTAGTCACTTTCAAATAATGAGATAGGCTCATCAACAATCTTTGTACTTTATCAAGGTTTATCTTCACCTCAGTCTATTTAGGCTTTAAGTCAATATCTAAATCCAATAAGACCTTGACAGTCTTAAGATTTATTTGAATTATTGAAGTCTAGTTGACCTAGAAAAATACATTATTGGTATGATGTTGAAAACCTCAATGAGGTAACTCAAATAGAATACAAGGTTAAGGTCTTTTCTAGCTCAAGAAACTCATCAAAGAATATTACAATCATCTCTTCAAGTACACAAAGTCAAGAACCCAAGAAGTAGATAGAGAAATGAGTGAAGATATTCAAGAGAGTTTGATATTCAAGTGAGATTTTAGAACCTGTGGAGACAATTGATGAAATAATTTGAATATCATAAACTATATCTTTGGCCCTCTCAAGGTCTAAAGTTATCTTAATCCATATAATCACACCAAAACAAAGTCAGGTCACTACTCTCCAACAAGGTTCAATGTTTTGGCTTTGAAGAAGGATAGTGAGCATGATTTTAATGTTATGATCAAGATGAAAAAAGGACATAAGATTTTCCAAGAAGACATGTCTATAATCAGTGATGAATGATAACCTACAGTCAACACCCAATCTTCACTTACAGCTAAGGGTATGAAGATATTTCAAGGTAATCTTGAGAAGTTTCTTGGAGATCAAGATAAGTGGGAGATAGAAAATATTGTATGATAAATGAAGTGAAATTAAAATTTCCAATGGAAACCATGAAACATCTCCAAACCTCACTCACCATACATCATGCTTGTTTTCTATCTCAGTCTGTCCATCAGGGTCTAACAAGCCTCATAATGATTGAGTTTTGACAATAAGCATTAAGGCCTAGGTCTTGGTTAAGATGAATGATAGAGAGATTTAAAGGTAAAAATTGGAAGCTCAAATTGAATAAGTAAAAAACTCACCTCATATCCTTAATCAACCTATTGTCCATATAGTGGGCCAAATGCACACCTATAGCCACCACCTAATGAAAATGTTGACATCAATAGTGTTTGATGAGGATATAGGGTTTTTGCCATTATGAGAAGGTTTTAAATATCCAGATCATGAAATGAGACTATATAATAATCTTGGATAAGGAGAAAATAATACCTTAAAAATTACAGATGAAGACTAACTCCATAAAGTGTATCAGAGCAAGAAGGCCTATTTCACTTATGGGTAAACACAGTCAGCCTTAAATGAAGGATGAGGTCAAAATTTTCAAGAAAAAGATGGTTCAACCCTCGTATAATATAATTCATGTTCAAATTACTGAATGAATCTTAATAATCATGTGATCAATCCTAAAATCATGAATACACATAGTCAAAAGAAGCTACAATCTGTGTTCTTTGAAGAACTCTCTTTTATAATGGAAATAAACATAGATTATTGGTATGTTAAGGGAGGGTAATTCAATTAAGATGATTCATATGGAGTCTTAAAACCTATATAACACTCATAAACCTTGTTGAAACCATGAGATAGTTAAAACACAACTAATATAGACAAAAACCAAGAAAATTGTAGTCACATAGTCAAACTCATGTAGACAGTTTTTGGAAGAGTTTGTGATTTTGAGGCATCTACAGATCTAATCAAGACTTAAAATTTGGTAAAAATTGTATTTATATATTTTTTTATCTTCATATGCCATCTTAGAGGTCACACTAACAATGGAAATAGGTTGTTTTATCACAGACCTCATACAGTCTGTTGATAGTCAAAATTGAGGCCATGATGCCTATTTGAGGTTTAAAGCATTAGACAGAGGGTTTTAACATCATGAGAATGGGTTTATAGGTAAAATAAGGTTTTTAAATAATTATTATAATCTCTAATTCAGATGATAAAGATTTGAACATAAGACCAAGGGTTTTATAAGTGTTTTTACCAAGAAATCCTAGGCTAGAAGGATCAATGCATATAGAACTTAAGGAGACCCTGAGAATTTGATCAAAGAGTTTTATCATTATTATAACATGTTTTATGGGTTTATTAATCCATAAACTCTATTATTTAAGGAGGAAGTTTGCAGACCTCTGTTATTTCCATTCACACACAGGTAGTCTTAAGAGACCATCAAGACAAAGTAGAACTTAGGTAGAAAAAGGAAGTCACATGGATGATAAGCAAGTGTAAAATAGATATTATGAGATGTTGTAATCCTCATACCATATTATGGGTGCCTAAAACTATCAAAACTCAATATTAGGCCTTTTGGGGCCTAAAGCCAGTTTTAGGCCTATAAGGCATACACCACATGAAGACACTTTCAGGCCCTAAAAAGTAAGATGACATCATGAGAATGTTTAAGAGAATGGATAATATCATATATGAGATATTAAAAGAAGATAAAAATAATGGAATATCTATTTCTAGTCATTAAGAAGCTATTTAAATTACATAATCTACACACTCATTTTGACCCACCTATTTAAGTGCTCATATCTTTCACCACAAGAGGATTTTGACCAAATGATATTATAATGTTTTGAGGACCCCTATTTAATTCAAATCCATGAATTATTGATTTTTTTTAGGAGATAATGTTTATGAACCATCACTAAGATTGTAAGTAGGTCCAAAATGCATTCAAAACCCTACAAGCAAACTTCTCTATGGTATCTTTGCACACATTTTGCATGGGAATCCAAGATTGTCAAGAAATTTTAAGGGTTATATGGAATAAATATATAGGGTAATAATTTTTTGTTTAGAGGTTCATACTTTATAAACCATTTTTAAGAAGGTTCACCTCCAAAACCCTCCCTAAACCCTCCTATGGACCAATTTTGAGAAAAGTGAAGTTTCTTACATTAAAAACCACATGAATCACCTGATAAACTATTAAAAAATGAATTAAACTAATATATTACTATAAATGGTACTGTGATGTATGAAACTATATGGACATGATAGAAAAAAGGGTTTTTTGAGGCAAAAGTGCTAGAAAATAGAGGTACAAGGTAGTTTAATAGATGCCAATCAATGGAGAGTTAAGATTGACACTTTTAATACCTTATCAATCCATAATATTCTTAAATAAATGCCTAAAAATTCCCATGTTGATCTCTTCATATCAGCTAATCTGTAGGAAATGAAGGAAAAGGTGACCCAGTCACCTAATTTTACAAGTTTGCAGGTGTTGATTGCCCAAGAGGACCTATTTCATGATGTGAGTCATTTATTATTGTCTAAAACTCACTATATTTTTATTTTCTAATGGTTTAATTTAATATTTCATAGATATCAATTGCAATAAGTTAGGCTACTAGGCCTAATTAGCCTAGTAAGCCTACCAGGTCAATTGAGTGAAGTTGAAAATGGCATTGAAATCTATTGGATGAGTTCATGTGGATTTATAATGATTCATAGTTGATATTTGAGTGGAAATCAGTGGTATAAATAACCTTGAGTGTAAATCACATGAGTTAACTAGTTTTCAAGTGGCAGATTACATTCACAATTGGTCCTTGAGTTATAAATCAACACATAACTAACCCTTATCATGAAGTTGACTGAACCCTAAGAGAAAATCAATGTATGAATAAATTTCAAGTGGATTTATTTTCCAATTTATGGTGTATCATTCTAAAATATAAGTTTTAACAATTCACTATGGCCCACCACCTTATTTCTAATGTTAAAAGGAGCATGCAAAAACATTAAACACGAATAGATCTTTGGAGGAATGTTTACAATAAGTGATGACTGAAGTAGTATTTGAGTTGATGTTTATAGATAACTCTTGTCTTCTCTTCCACACCATTCTATTGGCTTATTCTCTTCTCATGTTCTATATATTCAAGCTTTGAAGCCTTTTTTTAGGATGATGAAACTCTACCAAGATTAAGCATTATAACCTCTCAAGTGACTAAAATGATTTTTTTAAGATTCCTTACTATATTTTTAGTGTGCTTATATTAATTTTATTTGCATATGTGTTAGTATTTTCTCCCTTGGTAGGTCTTAATCTCACTTAGTTACTAGTATGTCATCTTATGTAGGTCATACATAGTGTTTGATGTTGAGTGACTGAGCTAACAATATAGATATTGACTAGTTAGTGCCTGGAATCAGACCTTCCATCATTTCCCTCATGCTTTGATCACTTGATGTAACCTTTATGTGAAACACTATTTCATATGAGTCTCTTGGAGTTGTAAGATTCAGTGATTTGCATTGCTTATTAGTGTTAATTAGAGTTCAAATTTAGTGGATGAACCAAAAATATAGGTGTATCACCATTAGTAGCATAGGATTTAGTAATCCTTCTAACTCTTTTCACCCTAAAAAGCAAAGTAGGTTTAGTAAATTGAGCATAAGTGATTTATTAGAGGATCTAACCTCATAATCTAGAGGTTTGGTCTAAGTATCCCACAACCTGTAGACCAATCCAATGTTAGTCTGTGTTTAAAGGATATATGAGTAATCAACTTTAGTAGGGTACAACTTGGGTTGATAATAGTTCTAGCATGACTGGTGGGACATAGATTCATCCATTAGAGTATTCATTAGCAACATCTTGGTCTTCACAAGTAGTTTTAAGCACTCATATGGTCATCATCTCTGAGGTAAAGAGAATCTTATTCATAAGTTCATTATTTTTCATGTGTATTCTAGTAGGCTATGGCAGCCTATAGAGCAGATTCCTATCTTTCATCTCCTTATCAACATCCCCATGATCCATCTCCATTTCATTATAACCCCTATCATCCCTACATTCACCCATATCAACCTTATGATCAATAGTATGGTGGTTCATACCAACCCTATAATACATATCATGAACCTTGTTACCCTTGATATGAGCCACATCAATTCCAAGATCAGACTCCTTACCAAAATTGTTCTCCCTCTTTCCCTCCCCAACCACCCTTTCAATATACAAATTTTATTTATTATAAGTTTTAAGAGATGAAGAGGATAAACCAAATGATTATTGAAGAAATTTTACCTTTGAGACAAGAACAACTAGGTAAACAATCTCAAGAATCACTACCTCCTACTACTCCATGCCACTATCCATGGATTACAATTCCACTTTAGCAAGAAGTTTTCCCAATCATGCCCCAAGCTATAATACCTTCAATACAAGAGGCTCCTAAATCCACTTTTATAACTTGGAATCAATTACAACAGTCAAGCATAATCCCAAATATTGAAATTAAGGACAACCTTGAAGTCATTCAGCCCCCACCCCTCCTTCCTCAAGAACCCAAGGCCTTCCCTTCATGGAAATATATTCAAGGACAATACAGTAGAAAGAGGAGGTGATGGTTGTCAAACTTGAGAATCCCCATGATTAGAATCAAGAATCCATGGTAGCACCATTGGATTTGTCTCATATTTTTGAGTATTTTCAAGAATCCATTATGCTACCCTTTGAGAAAGAGCCTTTCCTTTGTGAGGAAAATAAATAAGATTTAGCTGAAGTGACAAATGATGATAGTGACTTGAGTGATCAAGAAGAATAAATCATCATTGGGACACCCCTTGCCAAGGATAGAGGTGAATCAATCTTCTAGAATGCCAAATAGGATGAGTTGTAAGAGGTTTCACTTAAGAAAGAGGAATATTTTTTTTAAGTACTTACAGTAGTTAAAAAAGATGAGATATAAATAACTCCTTCTCTAGGAGGTAGCCATGAAGATAACTCACATGTAACCATTGTTGAAGTTGAGAACTTTCCTGAAGTTAATGACCATTGGCAATAGCTATAACATGAGTTCTTGAGTGAGATTAAAGAGATCAAGATGGAATATGATAGCAAGTTGGAGCTTCTCATGAAGATTCCACCAATGTTTTGGAGCTTTAAGAAGGCAATGCATGTTTAGAGATACCAAGATAAGATGAGTTGGAGCCTGACTGGATAGATGAGATGCCATTCTCTACTAAAAATAAAGATGATCAAGTTTTATCAAATCAAGATCCTTGCTATGACTCTGTTAAAGAGTTGGATATGTGTGATCAACATGATTCCTCACAAGTAAATGGTAAGGATGGTAGTGAATCCCATGTATTTCCAACTAATCATGAAGAGATGGCCTTTTGGGATGGCTTGCAAGGTTTTTGTTCAAATTTTGATAGTTCATCTCTACCTCATAAGGAGTTTGAGGAAGGTCTTATAAGTAACACTATGGAAGCTAATCATTTTTAGTTTCATGAGCACAATGAAGACACAAATCAAACCCTACCAATTGAGTTGCCAATACAGTCATTGCATGAAAATTTTACAAACCATCATCAACCCATGAATGAGGTAGAATTAGCAATGTTGATGTAATAAAGAAGGATATGGGAGGAGTATGATTGGGTTGTGGACTCACATGTACAATCCATGCACCTGAAAATGGAAATAGAAGGCCCATCTATTTCCCCAATAAGCCATGAATGTGCATATGCTTCTAGCTAAAAGAAGAAACTATCAAGAGGTGGAAATCATACTTCAATATTCCATGGTGGACAATCTAGTTTTCCATTTGACCCTGGAGGAAAGCTTTTGACTTTAGGTTAATTATTTTAGGTTGTTTGTCTTGTTTCAATAAGTCAATAGCACAAGTAGTAGTTTGTTGCCTTGTTATTGTGTTTATTTTGCTTTGTTATTTTCTTAGCTTAGTTGTGTTTTCTTCTTAGTTTAGTTGTGTTTATTGTGTTGTTTATTTTGATTCTTTTTGTTGTTACAGTCAAAGAGAGGTGTCACAAAGTACAAAAGTTTGTTTAGCAGTCGAGTTAGTCCTCAAAATCATGTTATTATGCTTCAAATCTATCATTGTCATATCAAAATTTAGTGAGTTATCTTGACCAAAAGGTTGGTCAACCCCTGTGAGTCACCTAAATTATTGGAAATTTAGCCTATCAATGCCAAATGCCACCCCTTATAACTTGAAACTTTTCATGACATTGTTATAAGCCTCTACATGGTGGTCTACTATAGGTATGTTGACTAAAAGTGAAGGTTTTGAGTCTTTTAATGATAATTTTAGATTTAAAAGGCTATTTAATCATCCAAAATACCTTCAATTACTTTAATATTGATGTTATTACCTTAATTCAAAATTTCCATACTTTGGAACCATCTCCTCATGCAAGTCAAAAACTTAGTTTGACTCCAAAGGGTTCTCACATGCCAAATTTTCACCTTTTTGATGTAAAAGGACTTAAATACTTGTTATAATCTCCAAAATAACTCGTGTTCTTCCTCATATGCCCAAAATTGATGGTTTAAAGCTTGAATTTTGGAGAATATGCAATAAAAAGGCCATTTCCATGTATTTTCGTGCATGAGTATAGAATTATGCGGCCTTTTATGTATAGAATAGGTAATGAGCATGAATATGGATTCATAAAATTTATTATATAATAAATTTAAGGTAAAATAATCCAAAATAGCCTCAAAACTAGTTCTCTCCATCCATCTAGCTTTTTTGCACATCAAGAGAGCCCTTCAGGTTTACAGATCGTACAGCCATGAGAGAGAAAATCAAGGTCTAAAATTTTATTCAAAGAAAGGGGATTGAGAGAGATTATAGCTATGGTAATTTGTTCTCAATTTATACCTCTCTCCTTCAAGAACCATCCTTAACAACCTAAGGCACTCATTATGCCTTCTTCATCCAAGCAAGCAACTAGCTTTTTAAGATTTCTCTTCTTCTGAGCATCATGGTAGAAAAATGGAAGTTTATAGAGATTTTAAAGAGTTTGAACCATCATCCCATGTAATTTTTCATCTTATTTACACATTTGTGAGGTCATATGGATATCAAGAAGGCATATAATGTAAATTTGATGTCTGCAAGCCTAGAAAGAGAGATTGTACGGTTTATGAGAGAGAAAGAACATCAAGATTTGATGGAATTTTGTTTTTAGGAGTTTCATTCAAGTCATATGTTATTCATTAAATTGAAACAAAGATTTCTTAAGGTCTATAGCATCTCAAACACCATCAATCATCCTCAAACTACCTCTTAGTCATTGTTTATCATATGTTAAGGTTTTTTAGCATTTGTTAAGGTTTTTGATGAATCTAATGTCTGTAAGCATGGAAAGAGAGATTGTATAGTTCATGAGAGAGAAATAACATCAAGATTTTATGGAATTTTGTTTTCAGAGGTTTCATTCATGTCATATGTCCTTCATTAAAGTGACACAAATATTTCTCATTGAAGATCAATAGGAATCATTGGGAGTTCCTAATTGAGGATATATAGGTATTCATCCAACCATTTAAGGTATTCAACTATAACATTATCTTATAATGTTACACTTGAGCCAAGGGGGAGATTAGAGCATCGATAGGTCCACCCCAAGGTAATTATTTATATCCATACATTATTTCCTTTATTTACTTTTGTGTGTGTGTGTGTGTGTGTGTGTGTGTGTGTGTGTGTGTGTGTGTGTGTGTGTGTGTGTGTGTGTGTGTGTGTGTGTGTGTGTGTGTGTGTGTGTGTGTGTGTGTGTGTGTGTGTAATTTGTGAATGAATGCATGTGTATCCTTGTTTAGGCTTTCTCTATATCCAATAAGTTGATGTAGCCATAAGATTGCTTAGACTTTTTATAAATCATTTTAGGTTGCATAGATACCCATTTGGTTGACCATTTCACCCTATCCATTTATAACCATTATAACCCATCCTTTAGTTTATTTCATATCCCTTTACAACCATATGTTTTTTTGAGGTATAGTGAGAGCTACATCCTTATGGCATAGGCTTAAGCTTTGGAACCCTTTCCTCTAAACATTTGAGTTATATGTCACCCTCTACTATATTTTAAGAATGCATATATCTTTAATCATCCAAGCTATGTAATCTCTATTTAATTAATATTATTTGATTCCTAATCTATTAAGAGAATGAGTATATCTATAGGTCATCCTATCAGGTGCATACATTCTAGTGAACTCGACATGAATCTTATCCCTTGTTTAGTTGGTTTAGTTTAATGTTTGTCTTGTAGCTTTTTCAAAAACTATTATAAACCAATAGCCTAAATGTATTGGCTAGTCTGATACAATCTTATGCCTTTCTATGAGTGGTATTGCTAGCATAATATTGTTTTCTATTTGTCTAGATAGTATCAACTAACCTGATACATTTTTGTGTGCATTTTT
Organism: Torreya grandis; assembly: GCA_037957365.1. NCBI lineage: Eukaryota > Viridiplantae > Streptophyta > Pinopsida > Cupressales > Taxaceae > Torreya > Torreya grandis. Next base: position 2,294,848 of record JARHVA010002185.1, read on the forward strand.
AAAACTATATCAACCAAACTAATATAATTATGTGTGATTTATTTTAGTTGTATCTATTTTAAAGATGTTGGCTAGGCAAATATTGTTTTGTTTTCTTGTTTAAAGTTATTGCATGTTATAAATTTATATTTTGATATTTATTTTCCCTTATTTTCCTAAAAATTATGTTTTAAAAGTTTTAAAAATAAATAATTCTTGTTTTGAGCCAATTCATTACCAATATAATTGCACCATGGTGGGAGGGGTAAAACCCTGATACTCAATCCATTACACAAAAATATACATGGACTTTAGTTTCAACGTACCTCATAGTATATCAAAAATTCCTAGGTATTATTTAGTTTCATCCTTATGAAGCTAGCCATCTATTTGATTTTATAGCTCATCGCTAAGTGATTAGCAATGGGAAGGACTCTTAATGCACCTCAGATATGGGATAGTGTTTCCATGGGTATGATGTAATTATCTATTATTATTATCTTCACATTTAGATTGACTATTTACAGTTGGGATCAATATATCTAATACCCTAAAAATCAATCAAATTATTTATTATTTTACCTCCTTACCTTGATTTTTATAATTTTTGAGGTTAAAATTTAGCTTGTTTATCTTTAAAATTGTATTTTCTATCCTAATACTATTTTATGATGTGTTTTTGAATCACATTGGCTATCCAATTACATTTTTTATATTTTTGAATTGGTTTGATCAACCTGATACAATTTTGTGTGTATCCTTGACTATAACAACTAGCCTGATACAGTCTAATTTTACCATCATTATGCCAACTACATCGACCAACATGATACAGTTCTTTCCTACCATTACATTTCACTGACCATATCCATATAGTGTAATTTTCCCATTTTTAGTTGCACATTTTTATTAACCAAGATAATATAATCTATTTCCTTTGTAATCAAATGCTATGGATATCCCAATAAATTTAATCTTTTTTCCCCCATGATGGAGTACATTTTTACCAATCTAAAGAGAAAACCCAATAAAACTTCTTAGAACTCTCCAATTTTCATAAATTACCTAAAACTTGCATACCTTACAACTTCTCCATGATTGAAGACCAAAATCTAAGAAATTTTCATGTTGCTTCAACTAGATATAAAAGTTATGATCTACTTAGCAATCCTAGTACAACTAGTTGAGGCCTTTTACCCCAATATTATTAGGTGGATAATGAGTGTGACCTCAAATATAATAACAAAATGATCTTATATCTTCATAAACATCTCAATCATAAGGGAAATGACTCTATCGATATTTATCACTTGAGGATAGCACCCATGTGGAGAGTCCTCCTTCCCATACTACTTTTTATACCAAACTCGGGGAAAGTCAATAAATGACTTCCTCATTCCTCTCTTTGTACACCATTACTAGTACCACTACTAACATGGCAAGACTTAACTTTAGGAGGTCTTTCCAAAGTACCCACATTAAGACCAACATCAATACCACATCTATCATGTCCTCAAAAGCTAATTAAGATTCCACCTTTAACAAAAAAAATCCAAATCCATAGTAAATCATGTCATAAGGTATGAACCAAATGACTAACTTTAAAGCCAATGGTGATTTCCAAATGATGAAAATGCAAAATTAAATTTTGAAAATACATAATTGCCCTCAATAAATATAGTGAGGAGTGCAAAATCCTAATGCCCCACCCAGTTAGATATGCTCATAGCAATCTAATTTCATAACCACCACTTCATAACAAATACATTAAACATGCTCAAAATAAACAATTAGCCCTTCAAATTGAAAACATATACATAGGCAGAATCAATCATTCAATCACCTTAACGGATCCATTGATCACAATTTTCATTTGAAAATCTTCAAAAACCTCTATAAATACTAGATTGAATTTAATACACCTAAGGCTACCAAGGTAATGCCTAAAACCTTATCCATTTATTATTTATATTGGTATAACCATCTCAAGTCCAACTCTATATATAGTTTGGAAGACTTAGTGAAATATTTCAATAATTTCAATCTAATGATCTATCAAGTTCTAGACAAACTGTGAGCTACAAGTAATTTGGATCATCATAATGTCAAGATCGGACTATAGGATATGTAGTTAGGCATAATGAGATGGTGAACATGATCCCTTTTTTCAATGGAGAGGTTATGTACTAAAAGATCAAGCCATGATTGGTATTTTTCAAGTGTACAAGACTATCATATCATGTAAAATTAGATTTGAGTACCTACATATGGGTAACTTATGGTATTTATTATCCTTCTAAATGAGTCAGCCTATATAGGGATTAGGAGGTTACCCATCCATTATTAGTGATAGAGGTATATATAATGAAATGAATATCATTGTACAAAAGGATATCAAGTATGTTTTGTGTCTTCTATTCAAATTATAAATGTGAATTTATTCCTTCCTAAAAGAATATTTTAATGTGTATCCCTACCTTAAGGCTTATAATTTTAAATCTAAATATTTTTCATATTAGGGTAAACTATCCCACACATCTCTTGTGTTGTACAATATCTAATTTTATGCATATTATTTAGATGGTTTATATTATTATATGTGAGGTTCATAAAAATGTCTTTCTTTTTAGATGTTCTACCTCATTGGATTTTAATTAAATTGTCTTGATATTTGAATGTAATATGCCCATGTGTACCATCAATTATTGCATTCATCATTTAGTACCATGCACTTCCTAATGCAATATTGTATTGAAAAAAATATGGAATAACATATAATAATGTATGCCATGTTCTAGGATGTTTACATATATACATGAAATTTAATACATAACAATGTTACTCATTCTACCAAATAAGGGGATACTTGAGTTAGATATTTATTATCATATCCAAGCATCTCAAGGAAGGAAGGCTATAAAATATTGAATTCTTTTTTTTATCTTTCATGATTCATTGAATTTTTTTTCCTTCCATATAAATGCTAATTACCAAGGGTTCCACATGTGGAATATGAATCTTTACATGATTAATGGAAACCATGATCTGCACATTGTCTAGATTAGGTGTCTTAATCATAGGAGTTGGTTTTTTTACTTTATAAGATGAAATATCATTTTGGATATAATGATCATCATTGAAGGTGAAATTGTTACTTGTGGTTTCATAATAGTTATAATATATATAAGATCGCCACTTTCGTTAGTATTTTTTATTTTATGTTTCAAAGCATGAAAAATGCATATTGTATGAAAATTTATTCTATGATAATAACAAAATAATCCTGAATGATTTTAGTTTTTTTTGCATAATATCATCTGTAATGCTTAATATAAGATAAGATAGAGATGATTTTATCAAGTATCCTTTTCATTTATTTACTTTAAATGTATTTAAGTCTTTAAAATCTTCATGATCTACTAAGGGAAGGAATATAACTTATTTTAGGTTTCTATCTACGATTATATAATGCTTTAGGATTTGTCTTTATTATTTTAGGGCTAGTGTTAGGACTTGTATTATGATGAATAGAATCACAATACGAAGCATAGTAAATAAAAATTGATTGTAAAATACCATCCTTAAGTGACAAGAACTCATAGAAAAGATATTTTAACTATTTTTAATCATGATTAATAAATCTATCTTTGAGAGGAGGAAAATAAATTATAACAAATATATATTATTTCTATAGATTCATTAGTTTATATAATCAATAATGCATTCTACTTTTGACTTTAAATATGTAATCATGAATAGGCTCAATTTTTCCTTAGTGAAGAGATGTAATACGATCAAATGTAGCATTTGGTCTCTTATTAGTGATAAATTATGATAAGAAATACTCTTCCAATATATATGAGGTGTGTATGGAACCACTAGGTATACTTTGAAACTAATAAAATTATGACCCATAAAGATTATAGGAAATGTCATAAGCAATATTTTATCATTACTAAAATATTTCTCTAGAGAAGTGCAAAAATACTTAAGTCATAAGTAAGGATATCCACACCCATCAAATTAGGAAAATCTAGGCATTGTAAACTCATGTCAAAGAGGATAATCAAAATATTATGCACTATAGGTTTTTTATATATAGCTTTATATTTATCCCACAAATTGGATGCAAAATTATTTAGAGATAAAGCTCATAGTTTTCTTTGTAAATCACATATTGCATGCATGATATTAATAATCTCATGTGTTGTCACAAAACAAGTATGAAGAGGTCTATTCAAGGGTCTAATGTTATTAGTTTCAAACATGAGAGCATTGTGGGTATAATAATAAAAATCACAATCACACATATAATAATAATAATTGATCACATACACTAGCTACTTCATTAACCCTTTTCTCCATTCAAGAAAGGAAAAAAGGATTTTACAAAACATTTTATATATTTTCCATAAATTCATCATTATGAACACTAGAAAGAGTATGAATAAAATCATTGTCTCCATTTTAATGTAAAGAATCATTCTTAAAAATTATAATTTGATCAAGAGTAGGCACACTAGTATTTTCAACATTTTTAGTTAACAAAAGAGTAGGAATACAATAATTTTAATCACACACATCATTCTCAACATTAGAATCATTTTTTTTCAAATAGAGAGTATAAATGTAAACTATATGTTCAACATTTTCATTCACATTATATTCTACACAAGATTCAACATTGTGTTGCATATAAGGTCAATAGGAATAATTGAAGATTTTGGTGTCATTGAAGATCAATAGAAATCATTGGGAGTTCCTAATTTAGGATATCTAGGTATTCATCTAACCATTTAAGGTCTTAAACTACAACATTATCTTATAATGTTACACTTGAGCCAAGGGGGAGATTGGAGCATTGACAGGTCCACCCCAAGGTAATTATGTATATCCATACATTATTTCCTTTATTTAATTTATATATATATATATATATATATATATATATATATATATATATATATATATACACACACACACACACACACTTTGTGAATGAATGCATGTGTATCCTTGTTTAGGCTTTCTCTATATCCAATAATTTGATGTAGCCATAAGATTACTTAGACTTTTTATAAATCATTTTAGGTTGCATAGATCCCCATTTGGTTGACCATTTCACCCTATCCATTTATAACCATTATAACCCATCCTTTAGTGTATTTCATATCCCTTTACAACCATATTTTTTTTGAGGTATAGTGAGAGCTACATACTTGTGTCATAGGCTTAAGCTTTGGAACCCTTTCCTCTAAACATTTGAGTTATATGTCACCCTCTACTATATTTAGAGAATTCATATATCCTTACTCAATCATCCAAGCTATGTAAGCTCTATTCAATTAATATTATTTGATTATTAGTCTATTAAGAGAATGAGTATATATATAGGTCATCCTATCCGTTGCATACATTCTAGTGAACCCGACGTGAATTTTATCCCTTGTTTAGTTGGTTTAGTTTAATGTTTTTCTTGTAGCTTTTTCAAAAACTATTATAAAATAATAGCCTAAATGTATTGGCCAGTCTGATATAGTTTTATGCCTTTCTGTGAATGGTATTGTTAGTACAATATTGTTTTCTATTTATCTAGATAGTATCGACTAACTTGATACATTTTTGTGTGCATTTTTAAAACTATATCAGCCAAACTAATATAATTATGTGTGATTCATTTTAGTTTTATCTATTTTAAAGATGTTGGCTAGGTAAATATTGTTTTGTTTTCTTGTTTAAAGTTATTGCATGTTATAAATTTATATTTTGATATTTATTTTCCCTTATTTTCCTAAAAATTGTGTTCCGAAAGTTTTAAAAATAAATAATTCTTATTCTGAGCCAATTCATTACCAATTTAATTACACCATGGTGGGAGGGGTAAAACCCTAAGACTCAATCCATTACACAAAAATATACATGGACTTTAGTTTCAACGTACCTCATAATATATCAAAAATTCCTAGGGATTATTTAGTTTCATCCTTATGAAGCTAGCCATCTATTTGATTTTATAGCTCAGCATTAAGTGATTAGCGATGGGAAGTTACTCTTAATGTACCTTAGATATGGGATAGTGTTTCCATGGGTATGATGTAATTATCTATTATTATTATCTTCACAGTTGGATTGACTATTTATGATCGGGATCAATATATCTAATAGCCTAAAAATCAATCAAATTCTTTATTAGTTTACCTCCTTACCTTGATTTTTATAAATTTTGAGGTTAAAATTTAGCTTGTTTATCTTAAAAATTGTCTTGTCTATCCTAATACTATTTTATGATGTGTTTCTAAACCATATTGGCTATCCCATTACATTTTGTGTATTTTTGAATTGGTTTGATCAACCTGATACAATTTTGTGTGTATCCTTGACTGTAACAACTAGCTTGATATAGTCTAATTTTACCATCCTTATGCCAAAAAGGCATATAATGTAAATATGATGTCTACAAGCATGGAAAGAGAGATTGTATGGTTCATGAGAGAGAAAGAACATCAATATTTGATGGAATTTTATTTTTAGAGTTTTCATTCATGTCATATGTCCTTTATTAAAGTGACACAAAGATTTCTCAAGGTCTAACTCGCCTCAAACACCATCAATAATCCTCAAACCACCTCTTAGTCATAGTTGAGCTAGCCAAATGCATGATTGGTATGAGTTTGATAATTTAAATGAGGTAACTCAAATATAATAAAATTTTAAGGTATTTTTAATCTTAGGAAATTCATTAAATAGACCTACAGTCATCTCTTCAAGTATACACAGTCAAGAACCCAAGAAGTAGGTAGAGAAATGAGTGAAGATCTTCAAGAGAGTTTGAGATTCAAGTGAGGTTTTAGAACCTATGGATACCATTGGTGAAAACATGTGAATATCATAAACTATATTTTTGACCTTATCAAGGTCTAAATCTATCTAAATCTCTACAATCATACTAAAATAAAGTTTGGTCACCACTCTCCAAGAAGGTTCAGTGTTTTGGATTTGAAGAAGGATAGTGATCATGATTATAACATTATTATCAAGGTGTAAAAATGACATAAGATTATCCAAGAAGACATCTTTATAATTAGTGATGAATGATCACCTACAGTCAACACCCCATCTTCACCTATAACTGATGGCATGAAGATACTTCAAGATAATCTTGAGAAGTTTCTTGGAGATCAAGACAAGTGGGAGATAGATAATATTGTATAATAAATGAAGTGAAATTAAATTTTCCAATGGATACCATGAAACATATCCAAACCTAACCAACCATACATCATATTTGTTTTCTATCTTAGTTCGTACATCAAGGTTTGATAAGCCACATAATGACCAAGTTTTGATAGTAAGTGTCAAGGATTTGGTCTTGGTTAAGATGAATGATAGAGAGGTTTTAAGGTGAATAGTATAATCTCAAATTTGAATAAGGAACAAAATCATCTCATATCCTTTATCAACCTATTATCCATACAGTGGCCCAAATACACCCCTACAGCCACCACCTACTAAGAATGTTGGCATCAATACTATCTATGATGAGGACATAGGGTTTTGGCCATTATAAGAAGGTTCAAACTATCCAAATAATGAAATAAGACTATAGAGGAAGCTTGACTAAGGATAAAATAATACCTTGAAGATTAAAAATGAAGACTAACTCCACATAGTGCATCAGAGCAAGAAGGCTTATTTCATTCATGGGTAAACACATTCAGCCTTAGATAAAGGATGAGGTCAATATTTTCAAGGCAAACATGGTTCAACCCTCCTATAATATTAGGAATGTTCAAATTAATTAAGGAATCTTAATAAGCATGTGATAAATCCTAAAAACATGAATACACATAGTCAAAAGAAGATATAGTTTGTGTTCTTGAAGAACTCTCTTTTACAATGGAAATAAAAGTAGGTTGTTGCCATGTTAAGGGAGGGGAATTAAATTAAGATGATGCCTATGGAGTATTAACACTTATATAACACTCATACACCTTATTGAAATAATTATAGAATCAAAACACAACTGATATAGTTTAAAACCAAGAAAATTGTAGTCACACAGTCAAACTCATGTAGATAGTTTTTGGAGGAGTTTGTGATTTTGGGACATCTATAGGTCTAATAAAGACTTAAAATTTGGTAAAAATGGTATTTATAACTTTTTGAATCTTTTTATTCCATCCTAGAGGTCACACTAATAATGGAAATAAGTTGTTTTGTCACAAACCTCATATAATCTGTTGACAGTCAGAATTGAGGCCATGATGCCTAATTTGAGGTTTAATGCATCAAACAGAGAGTCATAAAATCATGAGAAGGGTTTTAGACGGAAAAAATTTTGTTTTAATAATGATGATAAGCTATAATTTAGATGATAGAGATCTGAACACAAGACCAAAGGTTCTACAATCTTGATTGCCAAGAAACACTAGGTTAGAGGGATCAAGGCATACATAACTTAAGAAGACCCTGAGACTTTGATAAAAGAGTGATAAACACTATGAGAAAATGTTTTAGGGGTTTAAAACTCCATAAAATCTTTTATTGAAGGAGGAGGAATATTGTAGACCTTTGTTGTTTCCATATACACACAAATAGTCTTAAGAGACCATCAAGACAAAGTAGAACTGGGGTAGCGAAAGGAAGTCATAGGGGTGATAAATAAGGGGGAAATATAGAATTTTTAACCCTATACCCTCTTACAGGTGCTTCAAACCATCAAAACTTAGTATTAGGCCTTTTTAGGCCTAAAGCCATTTTTAGGCCTATATGGCCTCCACCATATGAAGACATTTTCAGGCCCTACAAAGTAAGATGACATCATGAGAATGTTTAAGGGGATGTTTCAGATCCTAGAGGAGATATTCCAAGAAAATAAAAAATAATGGAAGATCCATTTCTAGTCCTTGAGAAGTAATTTAAATTACACAATATATAGACTCATTTTGACCCACATATGTGAGTGCTCATATCATTCACCACAAGAGGAGTTGACCAAATGCTCTTAGAATTATTTGAGGGCCCTTATTTAATTGAAACCCATGAAGAATTGAGGTTGTTTGAGGAGATAATGTTTATGAACCATCACTAAGACTGTAAGTAGGTCTATAATGCATTCAGAACCCTACAAGCAAACTTCTCTATGTACATATCCTTTCACAAATTTTTCATGGGAACCCAAGTTTCTCAAGAAACTTGAATGGGTATATGGAATAAAGATACATGGAAAGAATTTTTGGTTTGGAGGTCCATACTTTATGAACCATCATTAAGAAGGTTTACCTCCAAAACCCTCCCTAAACCCTCCTACATCCTAGTTTTGAGAAAGTGAAGTTTATTACAATCAAAACCCCATTAATCTCCTAATAAAATATTTAAAAATGAATTAAAATTGGAGAGGGTCCTATCAATGGTACCATGATGTATGAAACTATATAGACATGGAAAAAAAAAGGGTTTTTTGAGGATAAATTATAGAAAATAGAGGTACAATGTAGTTTTATGGATGTCAATCAATAGAGAGTGGATATTAGCTCTTTTTATACATTATAAATCCATCATATACTCAAATAAATGCCTATAAATTCCCCTTTTGGTCTCTTCAAATCAGCCAATGTATAAGAAATGAAGGAAAAGGTGACCTAGCCACCCAATTTGATAAGTTTGTAGGTGTTGCTTGCCAAAGAGGACCTATTTCATGATGTGATTCAATGATTCATGTCTCAAAATCACAATATTTTAGGTTATAATGGTTTAATGCAGGATTTCAGAGCCATCAATTATAAGAAGTTAGGCTACTAGGCCTAATTGGCCTAGTATGCCTACTAGGTCAATCAGGTGAAGTTGAAAATGGTGTTGAAAGTTATTGGATGATATCATGTGGAGTTATCATGATTCATAATTGATATTTTGGTGGTAATCAGTGGCATAACTAACCTTAAGTGGAAATCACATGAGTTAATTAGTCTTCAAGTGGAAAATTACATGCACAACTAGTTCTTGAGTTGTCAATCAACACATAATTGATCCTTATCATGAATTTGATTGACCCCTAAGATAAAATCAATGTATGAATAAATTTCAAGTGGAGTTATTTTCCAATTTATGGTGTATCATGCTAGAAGATGAGTTTGAACAAGTTGCTATGGCCTACCACCTTATTTCCAATGCCAAAAGGAGCATGAAAGAACATTCAACAAGAAGATATATTTCAAGGACTATTTACAACAAGTGATAACTAAAGTAGTACTTGAGTTTATGTTGATAGATGAATCCTATCTTCTCCTCCATGCAACTCTATTGGCTTCTTCTCTTCTCATGTTCTATATATTTAGGATCCCTCTCTTGGGCATGATGAAACTCTACCAAGATTGAGCTTTGTAACCTCTCAAGTGAATAAAATGACTATTTTTATATTCCTTAATATAGGTTTAGTTTGTTTATATTAGTTTGATTTTCACATGTGGTAGTATTTTCTCCCTTGGTAGGTCCTAATCTCACTTAGTTACTAGTATGGCATCTTATGCAGGTCATATATAGTGTTTGATGTTAAGTGACTGAGCTAAAAATGGAGATATTGACTTGTTAGTGCCTTGAATTGGGCCTTCCATCATTACCCTCATGCTTTGATCACTTGATGTAACCTTTATGTGAAACACTATTACATAGGAGTCTCTTAGGTTTATAAGATTTAGTGATTTGCATTGCTTGTTAGTGTTAGTTGGAGTTCAAATTAAGTGGATGAACCAATAATATAGCATAGGATTTACCTTTTAATAATACTTCTAACTCTTTTCACCCCAAAAAGCAAAGTAGGTTTTAGTGAACTAAGCATAAGTGATATATCAAAGGAGCTAGCCTCATAATCTAGAATTTTGGTCTAAGTACAGGTATCCCATAGCCTGTAGACCAATCAATGTTAGTCCAAGTTTGAAGGAGATCTGAGAAATCAACTTCAGTAGGGTGAAACTTGGGTTTCTAACAGTTAATCTTAATCGACTATTCCAGGTATGGGAGTTACACTTTATTATTAACACTATTGACCTGATTTCATGGGGGAGTTAGACATTTTCACTATCTTATTTATACATCTATATTATTTATCTATTATATGGTGGTGTATTGAATCTCATCTTTTGTAATATTCTTATTTTTTTATTCTAGTTAACTTATAGCTACATTGTGTTCTTGATTGAATCATGCCTATATTTAACTAGTGAATTTGCTTCATCTAAATATCTTGGCATAATCCCTGATATGGTGTCAAAGTTTCATTATGGTATAAGAATGTCTTATTTGCTTATCTCTATTAGTTTTTTTAAATTGAGAGTTATTTTTTAAAAATAGATTTGTTTTTACTCACATCCATTACTAGAGGTTCTCTCTGTAATATATTGGCATTTTAAATATAAAATTACTTTAGATCTAGTTCACTATTAAAGGTGATTTATGCCATCATGGTCAACATTTTAAAAAACATGTTTATACAAGAGAAAGCATATAGGGAAGTTTGTGTATGGATACAATCCATTAGATTGGCCATGTGTCTCAATATTAGCTCATTTTTCATATCCTAGGCTCATACATTAGCTACTATTTTAGCTTGCTACTCTTTCCTTCTAGACGTCATGGCTTGCACTTAGATACAAAGGAATACCAAAGGCAAAGGCAAATTTTGCATTATAGAGGACATTATACATTGTAGAGGATGTTTCAGTATTGGAAGTGGTAGTGTTCACCATTCATGACACAAAATATAGTCAATCTTTAAGCATTTAGAGGTAGCTTTTTACATTGAAGAATCATGAATTTATCACTTCCCTTAGCTACATATATCCTGGTTACCGTTTGAACCTCTATTATGATGTGTTTTACATACCAAAAGTATATGATGTGAGCACAAAGTGTAGTTTCTACATGTTGCATTCTAAAATCAAGTGGATTTGGTAATACCATTCACCTCCCAATCATGAATGTGATTTGGTACAAGCATGCTACAATCAATGATTTTATGGTTGATCCCATCATTTTTTTTTTAAAATCACTATCTACTTCTCAAGCTACTTTCTCATCTTCCCATGGCCTAGAAATTCTTTGATGTAGTTTCCAGTAATATTTGGCATGGTTGGAGTAGCTTAGTCAATTATTAGTATCGATGTAGATTATATGGGTGGTGTTATGAATCAAGAAGGAGTATTTTCATGTTATTTTTAATAGTAGTTTTAAGGGAAAAACTACATGTAAACTATAGAATTTTGAATGCTTAAACATCATATGGATGTATATCTATATTTACATGCTTTTCATGCATTGTGGTTCTCTCTCACCATCATATTTCTTATAATTTATGGCATCCTCTTCTCTATTACGTTTCCATGTAGACATTGATGTTTACTGATAGGTGTCCACATATAGATTAGAATTATCTAGTCCTCCTCTTACCACTTATATCCTTGTTGCATTCATGCACTGAAACAACCACTACTAGCTTCTAAATTTATGGTTTTAAAGAAAACCACCCATCACTAAGTTTATGGTTTTTCAAAACCAACTTTTTAAAATGTTTTTTTAACGCGTGAAGTTTTTTTGTTTTTCATATAAAAACATTATATTGTAATTTGGGGGGCAATAGTTTGAATGGAAGTGGATTTTTGTTACATGGTGTGGAGTTAATTTTTATGGTATGATATTTTTTATTTTATTTTTTGATATAAAAATAATATCATTGTAAAACAAGATATAAGGAGAGTTATATGTTTATTATTTCTTCATACATTTTATATTTTCTCTTGTCAAGACAAGAGGCCAAACCCTATCATAGGATAAAAACATTTTTTCTTTCCTTATTGGCCCACTTGCCACACTTATACTCCTTATAAACACATTATTGGTGGAGAGCAACATCCTCCTTGGCTTATTTGTCTTATTCTATTTTTGACATCACATGCAATACTTGATTATGGACATATTCTCAATCGAGTCTAATGTCCAACACTCACCCACATTATATGATTATAAAATTTAGGTGGGATAATAGTTGACTATCTCAGGAGGTTGTTGTAGGCCCTACATTCTCTCTTGTGTGCACACTTAGTTCAGTGACTCCTCTACCACTTTGTTGTCATTTACATAGATTGTTCACTTGTGTGGACTCATTTTTTGGCCTAATAAGAGTATCATCTCTAGAATTTGATCTATTACTTACCTTCTTTTTAAAAATTGCTCATTATTGGATGCATTATCATCTAAGCATGATGTCCTCTTCTTGTATTTAAAATTCACTCATATTTTTAGTAGTCATGCACTAATTTATCATGATGCATTCTCAATTGTGACCAACATATTTTTGAGTGTTCATTGTATTTTCAACATTAGTGGGTTCACCACTAATAATTATAGGTGGTGTCTGTATGGATTTTGGTATTTTTGTTCAATTTAATTTTATGTAGCTAAATTCAAATAACTATTTGTCCTATAAAAATGGTATAACGAATCATTGATTGGAGAATGATCTACTACTCTATCTCCTTGGACAAATTCCTAATCCAAGAAATGATGAACAAAAACATGCATCATTTAATAAAAATGGCATTGTCTACATACTAATATGTCTCATTATTTAGAGGATATTATGCACCAAATTGAAAACATTTAGATCCCTTTCACTGCTTGGACCTTCATCTGACAGTTGTATAGAGATGTTGATTCTTCATCTAAGAGTGATGCTTCCTTGGAGGACCATTCACATGTGGATGATTCCAATCTTTCTTATCCTTAAAATGCCCCATCTACAATTGAAGACTCTTGAATTCTAGCATTGGAAAATTCATCTTCTAGTGTTCACATAGAGATTTCACCTTCCCCTATTACTAAAATAGATTTTAAAGTTACTCCTTCAAGAATTTCCACCGATTCTTTGTAGTAGGATTATATGTCTTATAGATTCAACTTATGGGGATGTGGTTTTACAAAACATATCTTCTTTGTCATTAGAGTCACAAATTTTAGATCTAGGTGACATCATTGAGGACAGTTGTCTTCTCTTTGATGATAAATCTGTTGGAGTTGCATCTTCTTATCTAGATGTAATGAGGGTACTTATAAACCCTCTTTATTTCTCTCCTTTGTTTTGTGCTTCCTTATTTCCATATTATACAGTTAGGATTGAGATTCCTAACCAAAGTTTGGCATATTTGAGCATGAGCTTGGAGACATTTTATTATTTTCTAGAGATTACATCATAATTCCTACCTACATTCCACTTGAGTGGCAATTAATTAGTTTGAGAGCTCAGTGTATCTTTATTCTAAAAGGAAGAGACATCATTTATTATAGAAATACCTACAAAAACATTTATCATCTGACATTCTACATTTACCTTCTCTTTATTCTTTGTGAAAGCACATATTCATCATATTTTTTAGGATACAAGGTGGATATAGGTAGTTGTATCTTCTAGTGGGGATTTTTTTTATCCCTCTCTTCTTCTTTACCTATCGATTTTCTCCTTTTATCCACTTCATGAGAGTTGATTGTACATGGGTACCTCATTAGGCCTAGTTATCGAAACCCATTTATTTTTACCCAACCAAGCTACACTTATGGGGGTGTGTTAGTATAGGGTGTTTATTTTTTTTGTATTTCTTATATTATAGATTATTTACTACACATGCCACATGGGTTATTGCACCTCACTTTGATTTTAGCTACACTTGTGGGATATGCTTGCTTAGGTGTACATTATCATAGGAGTTACATGTTTGACTATTGTTAGCTAGATAGATGTTGGACTCATTATTCATTAAACAGAGTTACTCTTTACTCATTATTATGGTTATGGGAGTTACACTCTATTCTTAGCACATTTGACCTACTTTCATGTGGGAGTTACACATTTTCACTCTCCTATTTGTGCACATATATTATTGAGATATTTTATGGTGGTGGATTGAATCTCATATTTTGAAATATTTTCTTTTATTATATTTTAGTTAACTTATAGCTTCATTGTACACTTGTTTGACTCATGCCTTCATTGAACCAGTACATCCACTTGATCTAGAGATATTTTTGTAATCCTTGATGGTCCAACCATGCATTTTCTTCCCAATACACTTGTTATCCCTATATTCACTATTTTGCAAGAGGAATGATTTATATTTCTTTCATTTATCCATGAGTTATTCTAGTAGTTCTCTACTTTTGTTCCATTATGTGTTTCTCATCTATTCTCTTATTTTTTATTTTGTTTCAATTTGGGTTTTCTATTTATAAGTACACCAAAACACTAAAATACCCATATATTATGAGGGAACTACCCATATCAAATGTAGAGGAGAATCATCATCTCTATGATTATTTCTTCAACTATTATAGAATTTGCATTGTTTTCTATTAGACAAGTCAAAAAACCAAAGTGACCAAAATTTACACCAACAAATGATAACTTTTAAAAATTGGGTCATAGCAGGTCAACCATATCAGATAAAAATTTATAAGGGTTAGAACTTATCCATTTTTATAAATAAAACCTCCACTTTAATCCAATAGATATGAACACTTCATTTTATTATTATTATAACTAATAATTATTCTAAATCTGCATTTCAATGAACCATTGCTTAGAATTTTCCTTGGAGGAAAGATAACTTATCTTGTGCAAATTATTGGATTCAAGTAGGAATATTTTAGCTTAGAGATGATTCATAGTATTTGTATCCTTACAAAGCCACAACAATCTCTTGCAAAGCACCATTTTCCAAGGAGCAAATTGAGACTTGATAGGTTCACTCAAACGTAATTAACTCTAACTTTTGTTATTTCATTTGATAGATAAATATTGCACTAAATAATAGGTTTGAATTTTTAACTCATTACTTAAATCACCTCTACGCTTAAACTTAGTATAGATATAGTATTTTCTTATCTTACCATCTTCCACCTTAAGTGATCTAGGCCCCCATTTATCTAAAATGATTCTTTGTTTATTTTGTTTTAAACCATCCCCATTTGTGTTATAAGTTTTAATAACACTAGATTAGATTTAATTTTATGAATTAGAATGCTTAGTTGGGGTTGTTTCATGATAATATTTTCCTAGAGGCTTTGGAATTCTCTCATTTATTGTTGTGTGATAATTATTCCCTTAGTTAGGTTTAATGGATCCAATTTGGTCATGATTTTAATATACAAAGTATCACAATAGATTTTGGTTGATTAACTTCTCTAATCTTGGATTTAATAAGTAGGATAGTTTAGATCTATCTTAATAGGTTGCATCTATTCTAGTGAACCCGACATGAATTTAACTCTTACATTGAAGTTTTTCACCTACAGATAAATAGGTTACATAGGTCGATCGAGTTTCATCCACAACATTATGTTTTTAAACTACATGCAAATTGGTCATGTAGTATGACCTAGGTTTTACTCCTTACTTCTTTATTTTCTTATATAGTCAACTAGGTCATGCAGGTTAACCTAGTTTTATTCCCTACTTCTAGATTTTCTTTTACAGGAAACTAGGTTATACATGTCAACCTAGTTTTATTCTCAAATTTTAGTTTTTTGTTTCAGACAAATAGGTCAATGCATGTCAACATAGTTAATTTTGTACAATTTTTAATTTTTATCTTCAGCCAACTAGGCCAACATGGGATGACCCAGTTCATTTTTCTATATTTTTTTAGTTTTTAGCTTTAGCTAGGTAAGTCGACATAGTTTAACCCATTTCATTATTTAACTGGTTTCAGTTTCTAACCTTTTATAGAGTAAGTCGATCATGGTAAACCCTATTTAATTTTTTTCATGTTTTTTCATTTGCATGATTAAATTGATCTAGGATGACCTAATTTTAGCATTCAGATATACAACACTCATAGTCAGCCAACTATGTTGACCCTAGTAGACCTAGTCATATTTCTCAGATTCTTGTTAACCAACTACATTGGCCTAGACCATCCTAGTTTATAATTATTAATTTTTCTATTAGTTAAACAAAATATTTATTATATTTTTTGTAATTTTATTTAAAATTTAAATAACTCAGTACTTCATTTCTTTCACTCCTTTCTAATTTTTCAATTATGTAAAAATTGTACTACAAAGTCAACTAAGTTGACCCTTGTTGACTTGTTTTTGTGTCTATTTTTATTTATAAAAAAATAAATATAACATGGCCAACCTAGTTTATTTTTTCACATTTTCATGATGGACTATGTAAACTACTGTCAACCTTGTTCTATTATGTATGTTCAAGTAGATTGGCCCTTGTCAACCTACTTTTTTGTGTTTCTACCTTCCTACATAAGCAAGTCAATTCAACTTATTTTCCATGGTAATTAATATCACATTTTCTTTAAAAAAAATTGGTTTCATGATTATTTACATTCATAAATTACAAAGTATTTTTTGATACTTGACTTTTGCCTTTATTCTTCATTTTGTCTCGATTTCCATAGAAACTATGTCAATAGATTTAAAAATAATTAGCTACTATTATGAAGGGCTAAGTGATACTTTATTGATGATCCTAGTATATTTTTTATATTTATTATGGTGTGAGTGGCTTGACCCAATATCATATCCATACACATATCTAAACATGGACTTTAGTTTCCACATACCTCACACTATTTAAGAAAAGCTTAGGATTCCCCTCTTTATTGAATGTTAGTAATCCAACCATCCATTTAATTATATAATGCATGACTTGGTTGTTCTCATTGGGAAGTTACTCTCATCTTACCCTTCAAATTAGTTTTAGTGGGATATATGAATAATACTTCCTCCATAGTCAATGCTTTGAAATATCAGGATGACATTATCTAATGGACAATCAAGTATCTTTGAGATCCTATAAATTAGTAAAATCCTCTATTTGCATATTCTTGATATTATTTTTAGATAATTAGTAGTAATAGTAGTTACAAACTTTTAGTTTTACTTATTTCTTACTATTCTCTTTTGTATTATAGACTGTACATGCCAACATTGATATAGTTGTGTTATGTATATCAACTTGGTCCATGTTAAATATAGTTTTAGCTCATCTCATTAAGTCCAACCCCACATTGTGTTAAACCCAATACATATAAAGATGAAGTTTAGGTGGACCCTATGAGTCTCAGCTCCTCCTATACTTGACAAGGTATACAGAGTGAAATACTAACCATGGCATGTTATATGACATGTGTCAACTTGGGGCTAGCCTCAAGCATGTATATGTGGAGATGCAATAAGGCAAGGATCATGCAAAACTCGCAGAAAAAATAAAATGAGGTATACATGTGGAAAAATTTGAATTAAATATGAATAAGACACATGGTGACTATAAAAGTACGACAAGGACCAAAATAGGATATAGGGGTGATGTGGTGGATGTAAAGTGATCCATCTAAATAACAAGGTGCCACTTTGTCCAATGTAACTTTAATATAGGGAGGCAAAGAGGTCACCAAAGGGATAAAAGTAATGATGTGGATGATTCTGAAGGGGCCTCAAGAAAATAGAGAGATGCCACATGGGATGAAATTGATGATCAAGCACTTCATGATGTTGGGCTCTTTAACCAACCAATATAGATGTCAACTAGTCTAAACCAAGGGAGTTACAGTTTTTGCATAGAAATCATGAAAATATAATATCTCTTTCCATTAAGAATGCAAGCCATCATAAACCAAATCATTGCATGGAAATGCATATCACAATATATCTACCCCCATAATTATTTACACAAACTTAAATTATATATTAAATATTAGTTATTATATAAATATTCATCTTACCTTTGTTTAAAATTTATTATAGATTTATGTTTAAGCTTGGCTATGCATATGAATTGAATGTGGGTAAATAAATACATAAAATTAATTATAGATGAACATAAGTTACAATGTAGACTTGGGAACCTCAATATCTTATCTTCATATCATTGGCATTACAGTGCTAAGTTGCATCACACATCAGACATGGAGCCCTCTCACAATCAAATCAATGTCATGTTGTCCTTATCAATCTTCATAATAGCTCACGTCCAATATAAGAACCATCCACATTGCACATTATGTATCCCTTTATGATGAATGCAATTATTATAAATATAACATCTCCCTTAAATATGTACATTTGGTTTGACCCCAACATGTTGGGTTCTTCAACTAGCCAATATAGATGTCACCTGATAAAAACCAAGGGAGTTGAAATTTTGACATACAAATTACATTAACATGCTATCTATTTCCATAAATAATGAAATCCATCATAGACTAATGCATTACAATCTAAGGAAAGGCAAGTGATGAATGAACAAGATGAATAACTAATTAGAAACCTGTCTCATAACTCAAGGTTCAATATTCACACAAAATTTTGTATTTTACATAACATGGAATTATGTTATAATATTATATATAAATAATTAAATATATTATAAGAATATATAATATATTTTTACAATTTTTCAAATTTTATATTTTTTAATAGATATGAGGTTTTTTTTGTGGCCTCCAGCCATACGGATGTTTTTGATCAAAGCTCAAACTAGTTTGGGACATAATCAAGGCCCATATCCCAAAGTACACAAGTAGTATAATTACCAATAATGGCCATAATTAGGTTTATAATATCAACAAACAACCACAACCAGCCCAAGAATACCAATGAATAGCCACAACCAGCCCAATACTAATGATCGGCCATAACTGGCCTTCAATACCATCTAAGATTTGAACCTAGGTGGGACTTGTATAAACCAAGTCACTTTACCATCTCACCCACATCTCATTGGTATTTTAAAGTTATACATTATTATAACAAATAACATAATATATTTAAAAACTATAGAAACTACAACATATTACATTATTTCTATAGGATTTCTAATATTATACTTTATGTTAGATGACATAAAAACTCACCTATCATGCCCAAGGATTGGCACGCTTCTTCCAAACCCAAACTCCTCTTCACATACATCCCCATCATCTTTAGGTACATATTTTATATTTAATCCATAGCTCATTATTTTTCCATTCAAGTGTTATGGATAATCTTTCTCTATATTAATACACGGTCTGGTTTCCAATCGAAGAATGAATATCTACTTGGAAAAATTGATATGCAAATAAATTTGATCCCTTATAACTCAGTGTTGGTCAATTGAGTACGCTAATAAAATATTTATTGATGGATGTGTGAAGTTGTCATCTCAAGGAGATAAACATGATGAAATAGAGTTTGAGTTCTTAGGAACATGTCTAGATATCCATATATTATGCACACTAATATCTTCTATCAAGGCCTTGACAATCATGAATTATAATTCTACATGTGGTTTGACCCCATCATATACTTCCACACTTATTTTATGCTCTAGAATCCCCAACAAATTCTACAAGTAGTTTAAATTTATGTCTTGACTTGAAACTTGTAATCTTTAAAACTCATTGGGCTTATAATTCATATTATTTCACATATTTGTTATGAATGGAATGCTTGTGAGAGTATTTAAGAATAGTGAGAATTTGGGCATGGCATACCTGAAGACTCACCTGGGGTATCAAATCCCACATCTATCATGATGTTTTGTAAAAAAATATTTGAGATTAAAAGCACTGAGCATGGTCATTGATCTTCCAAGACCAAATATGTTTGGGCTTAATTAGATGGATTACCACATCATTGGATTGAAAATGCTCCATGTATCACTTGACCGATCATCAAATGGATTAAACAAATTTGTTCTATAAATTTACAACTTTTTATTTATTTTTTAAATTTATGGCACTTTAGTCCCACATCGACTATGATGGAGGATGTTACTGTGTTTATATTGAAAAGTTCTCATGTTGTAATGTGAATATAATAATAATAATAATAATAATAATAATAATAATAATAATAATAATAAAAAAAAAAAAAAATGTTGTGAGTATAGGTTAAATTTTGATGATCCATCCAAATTATATATATATATGATCCATCCAAATTATACATTATATATATATAATTAAAATGTTGTGAGTATATGAAAGAGGTTAAATTTTGATGATCCATCCAAATTATATATATATATATATATATATATATATATATAGATTTCCTTGATAATATGGTATTAAGGAATTGTTGAGTGGTCCTTGCTAGACAAAGTGGTTAAGATGCACTGAAAACAATATTTTATTTAATTTTGAAAATAGTAATTTGGTGGACTGATCCTTAAAACCAATAAATGTTTGTTTCATCTACAACTATGGAGACAGATGGAGGGAATTGGCTAAATGAAAACTTGTGATATATATATATATATATATATATATATATATATATATATATATATATATATATATATATATATATATATATAATTAAAATGTAGTGAGTATATGAAAGAGGTTAAATTTTGATGATCCATCCAAATTATATATATATATATATATATATATATATATATATATATATATATATATTCATATAGATTTCCTTGATAATATGGTATTGAGGAATTGTTGAGTGTAGTTGTCCTTGCTAGACAAAGTGGTTAAGATGCACTGAAAACAATATTTAATTTAATTTTGAAAATATTAATTTGGTGGACTGATCCTTAAAACCAATAAATGTTTGTTTCATCTACAACTATGGAGACAGGTGGAGGGAATTGGCTAAATGAAAACTTGTGATAATTTGATTACCTATCCAAGAAACCTTTTATGCCAAGATTTGTCTTTAATATTACTACATTTTGGCTCATCAACAATGTGTGTGACATCTATAGTAGTTCATGATTTCTTCTTACAGTAGATGATTATGCAGTATGTTGAATATGAGAATTAAAAATTACTTCTAAAGGGAGGGAAAAAATAGAGAGAACTACTAGCCCAACAAATGTCAGTCATGGAATTCATTTGCATAATGTTATGATTCATTTACCATTGGATTGGAGGTTTTATTTAGTTTCACAAATTTGGTAAGAGGTAGTTACTCTCACAAAGAGCATATACAGATATAATATATGTACATTAGGTGTTGTCTTGGTAGTAGAGTGACAAGAAAGATAGAAATGGGTCTAAATGCTGGTGATTTTGTAGAAAGGATTTAGTTATTGATAGATAAGTAATTGATAAAAATAGATTGGATATCAAGTGTGATGGGGCTACTTGAAATTTTAGATGGATAGATTCTACTAGAATAAGAATAAACATGTCAATGTTCCCATATGGTAAAGACATGAGGCTAATTCCAATCGCATATGGGTTATTTCAAGATGATCACATTAATCCATAACTCTATTATACTAGTTTTATAACAAAAAAGATTAGAGGTTGATGAATACATTAGAGAAAATCACAGACTCATCTAAATTCTATGTAAAGGATGAAATATGGAGATTAGTAGAGAAAAATATACCACATCGACAACTACAAACTTCCATTCATCTGCCCCATGTGCCTCTTCTCACTGCATCCCAAAAGGTAATGCCTCCCACCATGTGTGCACATATGATAGGAGGGAAAAACTTTAGATTTTCATGGTGTAACTTAGGAATATCTGGTATGTGATATTAATCTCTACATACTTTCCCATATAGAATGCCTCCAGCCTAAATATATTATGTTATAATTACTAATAATAATATATTATTATATAATAATAAATTAATAAATATATATTACAATAAACATAGCATATACTAGATTAAAAAGAATATACATTATAATAATTATATTGTGTGTGTGTGTGTGTGTGTGTGTGTGTGTGCGTGTGTGTGTGTGTGTGTGTGTGTGTGTGTGCGTGTGTGTGTGTGTGTGTGTGTGTGTGTGTGTGTGTGTGTGTGTGTGTGTGTGTGTGTTCCAAGTGTAGATATAAAACACATAACATAACATAAAAACCACCTAATATAATATAATCCCCAAGATGTTCTCACAGTTTTCACTTGGCAAAATACACAAAAAAAAGATGTCGTGAGTTATTACCAAATATTAAAATTTATGTGTCAAATAGTCAATCATTGCCTAATCATCTTTAAAATTCTATTTGTCATCATTTATCCTTCCATTATTTATCCTTCTATAGATATTTTTAAAAAATAAATAAATAATATGCCCTGATGAATCAATATATGTTTAGTGTGCCATGATAGAACTTATAGTGATAAGTGTCATATGCACCTTCCAAGTATCCTACTATGTGTCAGGTTGTTGGGATGGAATAGGTAGTTAATCAAACTAAGTCAAAAATAAAACACCATTTTGGAAGCTATAAATCATAATTTATTGGTCTTTTTTATGTAAGAAATTATAAATCATGTACTAGAGATTTATTCTTTCCTTATTTTCTTGTATTTGTTGTGAATGCTAAATGCATTCTCTATATCATAAGTGTTATGAAATGGTCTGAAACTTTGTTTTGTGTCATTTGTGAAATTTGAAACAAGGTCTTCTTTCCCTATTTTTTATTATTGCATCTAACCCATCATGAAGCCACGACTTCAACTTTATTTGTGTTTTATTTTGGTTTGTTATTAAATAGATACAATACAATAGAATAGTTAATGTGTTAATAATTAAGCAAAAACCATATTATATAGCATATCTTATAAGCATGTGTTTTGAGATTTGTTGTATAAATTTATAAAAAAATTCATGTGTTTTTTTTTGTTGATGCATTAAGTAGATAAGACTAGTCATTATCTTAACATAATATTTTTGGTGGCAGTGCCCAGCTATCTTAGATGCCCCATCTCACTAGAGATGATGAAGGATCCTTTCTATCCCTTCTAGGTCGATGCCATTCTCAAAGAGGTTAATCATTCTAAGGTTCTAATCATAGTGTTTGAAGGTGAATGGAAGAAAGTGGGGGAGAATCATCTATAGGTATTTTTCAAAATTTTAGGAATCCCACTTATTCCCATAGGTCTTCCAATAATTAATGTTTGTTTGGATGTTAATGCATCAAATGTGTTGAGAGTGTTTGATGGAGTGACAATGTCAAAATCTAAGATTAATGTTGTTCATTATGTTGATGTTAGGATGCCAATTGTGGATGATGGTCCTGGATAGTGCATTGAATCTCTTCTAAAAAATTATGGCACATCTTTGGACATTTACACTACTCAAAATCATCCTAAAAAACAAGAGTAAAAGTATGCATCAAAAGGAATCCATTCATACACTGAGGACAGTGGCCAAAGAAAGTGATAATAACAATCATAGATAACACCTTCCCCCTCCATACATGGCAACTTCTAGTAGGAGCGTAAAAAATTGTGTTTTATTACCATGTGAGATGAATATAGGAATAGTTTTTCATATAGAATGTCTCCAACATAATATCATTATAGAAAGTTGATTGTTTTAAAAGATTGAGGATTAATATCTTAGCATATGTGTTATTGAATCATGAATGAATCATACGAGTGGGATGGTAGTTGTAACTTGAATATGCTCTGGTACGAATAGAAGCTTGAGAGCATACTTGTTGGTATTATTAAATCTAGATAAAGGTTCATCATTATTTCAATAAGATATGTAAAGAGATTAATGAACCAGAATACTATCAAGATAATAAAATTACCAATAATCAAATATTCTAAAAAATAACCAATATTGATTCATATTGAATAATGTAAATAATTATAAACCATGTAGAAATAAGCCTCAACTCAGAATTGTAGTTGACATGCAAAATTCAAAAATCTAAAAATAAATAAAACTCAAATTCCTATTTTTAGGATCTATTATTTTTATTAATTTTTTCATACAAGCACGTGAAACTCTAAAAATATATAAAAATAAACTAAACTCTAAAATTAACCTAATAGATAAATTTCAATTGAAGTTCAAGTCTAGTTACAAAAATAAACAATTTCTAAATTTAGAAAAAACCTAAAAATAATATTAAACGATAATTTTGGACCCTCATATGGTCACGTATGGCCTTCAAAAAATATCAAAAATGTCCCATAACTAGAATAGTAGGTTATGGTAGGATTAAAAATTTTGACATGGTCATTTTTGCATGAATATGGGCTCAAACGGAGCTATGGATCAAAAGTTATGGCTTCAAGAAGTTTGACCTATTTTTCTACATCAGAGAGACTCAAGTTTTTCTTGTGTTAAATCACTCTCTTTGTTTTTACCAATTTTTTGAATCCATTTTATCATATCATTGATTGATTTATTAATGTATGGAAGATAAAAATGAATGACTACCATCATATATTGTGTAATGAAATAACTGATAGATGTATCCATATTAAATGTGATTCATTCTTTCATAGTTAATGAAAATCTAATTTTTAGATTTTAACAGTTTAGAAATTAGAGAAATCCTAGGGCAGTCTAAGATTTTACACAAAAAAGACTAAGAAGTCGAGTTCACCAAATGTTTTAGCCTTTTTGGAATGGGTTAGAGGGGGTATCTTTAAATACCCAAGATTAGTCTAGGAGGAATAAATAGTGGTAAAACTAATGTGCTATTGGAGAAGGAATTAAGTTTGTCGATAGTCACTATTTGGTGAGATGCATGTTAACATCAATAGATCCCATAATCTATGCCAATGCCAACATGATTCTCAAAATCTAGGAGCATAAGAAAAAGAGGTATGTCTCTAGTTTCTCCTTGTAGAAATCTAAATTTTATGTTGATTTAATAACATAAATCATTGTTTACCATTATTTGGGATGAAATAATATATATATATATATATATATATATAGTGATATGCTTATATATAGAAAATTAAATATTAAACCAGATATGTTTATATATAGTAAACTATATGAATACATATGAATCAACCTATTTGCATATATGTTAAAGTGATTATATTTGGTGATATAATTACATAAACAACAAACTTATTGTAAACAATGAATTTGTTAGTAAATTAAAGATAAATGATTTGATTATATACAGTAAAACAGATGAAATATGTATAGAAAAAATTGATTAGAATACATATAGTGACTATTACACATATATAGTGAATTTGAGCAAACATATATGGGTATCAAAAACTATGAAGTATATACATAGTGATTTGAGTGGTGTATTCACAATGCATTGAAAAGAATATATATAATGAGCTAATAGGTGTATACTATAGATCTAGTTTGTATATAATGATCCACATTGATATACACAGTGATTTGACTTCATATGTAGTGATTTGTATACAGTGATCCGCATTGATATACACAATGATTTAACTTTGTATGTAGTGATTTGTATATAGTGATCCACATTGATATACATAACAAATTTAACTTTATTTGCAATGATTTGATATATACAACGATCCACATTTGTTATACACAGTGATTTGACTCTGTATACAAATGGTATATCTTTATGCAATGATTTATATGAATGGAGTGATATATTATTACTTTAATATCATAATGCTTCAAATATCAAATATCACGTTTATTATCTTAAGCTATATATGTTATACATGGAAAATATCCAATATAGCTCTAGGTTATGTTATCATCACATAAGGAACATAACATTACCTATATAGTTTCTAGTTATAAGTTATAGACATATGTGGTACATTTGGTTGATATATAAGTTTGTACTTTATAAATTTAGTTTATACTAGATATGGGAATAAATGTAAATGAGATAAATTAGGGTTTATTTTTCACCTCACTATAACCACCGCAAGTTATGTGGTTAATGTTTTTGGTTTGGTAACATGTAGAGGATGTTAATTGGCAATTCGGATAAATAACAATGGTAAATATGGTCAATTAAAAAATTATGAATATCTGTAGCATAATATGGTTAATATAATTATGGATTATCTATAATTATGGGATTTGGATATATTTATTATTATGGTTAAACAATTAATGTATAATATATTATGGTTATACCTATGAGGATGGAGATTCGAATAACGAACATTAAGTTATGTTGTAGTAGCTTATTCAAAATTTTCCTAATCTTTCCATCCTATTGACAATGTGTATATTGGAATTAGATTATTTTATAATTATTGAATCACATTGATATTATCTTGAGTAATATTAATATCACTAATGGTACATTATCATATAGAAGAAAAGAAGAATATATTAAGTTGTTATGATAATAATGATACAGTATTAGGGTGATATGATAAAATCTATGGAAATATATTAAGTTGTTATATCATATGATGTAATAGGAATATAATCCATGAAATATGGTTATATCAATAGTAATTAAAATCCAATAAGGATTATGCGTTATACCCATGATCTATGTATATTATTATGTATTATGTAGAATTCAAGCCGATTAGGCAAACAATATATTGTTATATATATGAACTAAGTGTATGTTGACATTCAAAACTACAAAGAAAGATATGTGTAAGCTATGTGGAGGCTAAGTCCATGTTTTGGCTATGTTTGGGATGAGTTATTTGTTTCAAATTCTTTGAAGAGACTAAGTAATGTATCTAAATCACAATAATTTTATATAAAACAAGTTGAGGGAGTAGAATTTGTAGCAACATTTAAAGATAAAATACATAGACTATTGTAGAGTACAAACACATAAATGAACTTTGTAAATGTCTTATATGGTGAATTTTAATTATAGATTGATTTGTTCTATTTTGAGAATAAATAGTAAATGATGAGAGCAAAATATTGATATAGAAAGGTCTATTGACTATAGTACTCAGTTTATGTCTTGATGAGTCATAGATGTAATCATTGTGGAAATATTATAAAGATATTGTTAGTATATATATATATATATATATATATATATATATATATATATATATATATATATATATGTATATATATGTGTATATATATATATATGTATATATATATATATATGTGTATATATATATATATATATATGTATATATATATATATACTAACAATCATTTATAACTCTAAACAATATCTTTATAATATTTCCAGAAAGATTACATCTATGACTCATCAAGACATATATGTTATAAAGATATTGTTTAGAGTTATAAATGATTGTTAGTGTGTGTGTGTGTGTGTGTGTGTGTGTGTGTGTGTGTGTGTGTATATATTGATAACCTATATACTATATATGTTGTGAGTATATTAATATGTATAAGTGTTTAGACATATATATATATATATATATATATATATATAATATTATGATTGTTAGTGTGTGTGTGTGTGTGTGTGTGTGTGTGTGTGTGTGTGTGTGTGTGTGTGTGTGTACTAATAATCATTTATAACTCTAAATAGTATCTTTATAATATTTCCACAATGATTACATCTATGACTAATCATTGTGGAAATTATAAAGATATTTTTTAGAGTTATAAATGATTGTTAGTGTGTGTGTGTGTGTGTGTGTGTGTGTGTGTGTGTGTATATATATATATATATATATTATACGGTATATGTTGTGAGTATATTATTATGTATAAGTGTTTAGACATAAATAGCATAAAATAGTGCATTGTGATGTGTGACTATAAGTTACAATTCTTTTTATTGGTAGTATACATTTTAAACATAAGATATGCCTAATTGGTATAAACTATACTTTATTTACTATTATTTAGTATTATGGGACATTTGATTCTTGAAATTGTAAGACTAGTTAATCGTAATTATGTAGTTGTGCTCATGAATAATAAACTAGATATTATGGGATGGCATAGAGTGTATTATGTTTGAAAATTATAGTCTAAATTTATTTTATACTTGGGTGATACATACCATAATTATTATTTCTAGATTCATTCATACAATTGATGGGCTAAACATATGCATTTAGCATGTTTTATGATAGCTAGCAGGAAGTATTGCATTATGTTTACTTATAGAAATTAGAATATACAACCTAATATATATATATATATATATATATAATACTTGGTATAATTTACAATTTTTTGCTAATATTTATGTGATAAATGATATTGTGGAGATTCATTCATACGTTTGATAGACTATATGCATTTTGATTATTCTTGTGTTTAGCACATTTTAAGTTTGATAGTAGTAAATAACCTGTATGAATTTGTTGGTTATATATATGTTAACCAAATCTTGTTGTTGGTACTGAGTAAGTAGTGAGTCGGACTTCACTAGTTTACTAGAATCACAATGTTAGATGAAGGTATTCTGATCAAGTTATGTGTATAAAATTGGTTGATCTTAAAGATCAATAACTATTAAAAAATTTGGGCTAAGTAATGTTAGTGAGACATTGTTATTTCATGTGTATGATTTACATGTTTGTGTGATATCTTGTTAGAATAGGTTTTTTTATGGTACACCACATGTTTTTTAAAAATCATATAGCACACAGGGATTAACTTATCTCTCTAGATTCTCGTATTATCACTATCTTCTCATCCATGAAGGAAGGGACATTCCCTTATAGGTATTTGTGTGAAGTATTGATGATCCAT
Source organism: Torreya grandis (assembly GCA_037957365.1). NCBI lineage: Eukaryota > Viridiplantae > Streptophyta > Pinopsida > Cupressales > Taxaceae > Torreya > Torreya grandis. The sequence goes on from JARHVA010002185.1 coordinate 2,324,241, forward strand.
GGTTGGTGTGGAAAATCACTCAGATGATGCTCTCCCTCCCCACAACAAAACTTCATTAGAGATGACGCTTGAAATTGCTAGATATACTGGAGTTTGAGAACTCATGCTCTATGGAGCTTTATATCTTGTATCTTGTAAATTATATTGTATTTATTATTATTTAGATATTATCCTTGATGAGATGTAATTATTTACTTATCTATACTTTGGCAATAGTATTTGTATCATTATACTAGTCATGACTGGATATTTGGAATTACTTTCCATATTAGTTTTAATGTGTTTTATATGTTGATAGTGATCAGTGAATGTTACATGTCACATGATTATTTGTAGTTAACATACTTAGAGTGTTATATATGGATCACTATTTGGTTTCTCATGGTGAAGTTTAATAAGAGAGTATGTTGACTAAATTAAAAAAAAAAATCACATTTTCTCTAAGTCAAACCTAGTGCAGTTGTTACAACAAATCCCACTTATCCAAAACCCTAAGAAAAAATACCCTGCTTATCTAAATCCCTTAGAAATTCTCATTTCAAATAGACCCTAACTAAGAAAAAACCTATTTTTCCTACTAGGTCGGCCATGGTCAATACAATTTTGAAAGTTAAGATGCACATCACACAATTAGGTTTGCCTATGTTGACCTAGTTTAAGGCCAAATAGTGTCATAGGGAAATTTGGCCATCCAAATTTTGCTACTCCATTTTTTTTTTAAAATCATAATTTTTTCTATTTTCCTATTTTTTGTGATATTTTTATAGGACCCCATAGCCCAATGGGACAAGGAAACATTTTTGACTAGTCCACGTGTATAAACTTTTAAATTTTATGTTATGGGCTCAAAGGTTAAATAACTGAATTAATCACATTATTAATTATTTTATAATTAATTACTGTTAATCAAAGTTTTTAAATGACTTTATTTTTATCATTTAGTAAATTAATTTTTTTTAGAATTAAAACTATTTTGTAAATGCAAAGTGGAGAGTGCATTTAATATTGGAAAAATTATCAAATAATAAAATAAAAAGATGGGAAAATGAAGGGATTTTTATCTTCTTTGCTTGAGTAAAATATTTTATAAAAATGAAAAAAATAATATTTTTATAAATTATTTTTTCTTGCAAGCTCTTGGAGAGAGCTAACTCCAACATTGTGTGGGATATTTAACAAGATTGGAGCAATGAAATACAAGCAAACATTATTATAGGGTTTTATAGATTTTAATGTCCTTTGTTTATGAATTCCTTATTTCTATTCGTAGATGAAGAGTCTATTAAAATTATTCATCTTATTGATTATATTAAACCTAAGGTGTTTCAAACTTTATGTTGAAAACCCCCCTGGTGAGTTTGTTTTGATGTCCACAAGTTTCATATATACTTGATCTCAAATAAGCTTTGTACCAAGTGTGTTAACCTAGTTTTTTAGGAGGCTTTATACTTCTAGGCATGCCTTTTATTCCCAATACATCTATTTCCCATATGTTCACTTTTGTGTGAGATGAAATATTTCCTTTTCTTTCATTTATCCCTGAGTTATTCTAACAATTCTCTACTTTCATTTCATTTTGGGTTTATCTTCCATTCTCCTATTTTATGTTTTGTTTCCATTCATGATATCGTTAAAAGTAAAAAAAGACCCTAAAATAACCATATATAATGAGGTAACTACCCTCTCAAACACAAATAATAGTCATCATCTCTATAGTGATTTTTTCAATTATTGGTGCTTTTTCAACACTTTTATTGGTCAAGTCACAAAGCCAAAGAGACCAAAATTTACACCAATAGTTTTTTGTCACTTCATTGGGGATAGAAAATGTCCCTTTGATTCTTGTAATTTCAAGGTAATATTTCCCTTGAAATATAATATCGGCAACTGCGCTAAAAATATGTCTAGAAATGATGGAATGCAACCCATGCCTATGATTTTTTGACTCTTTCTATTACTATGAGCAGTTTGATTTTGGTTGTAGGAACAAAGAAGTTTAAGTTGAAGCAAGAATATACATAAATTTCAAACATTGGGTGGAAAAATGAAGAAGAAATAAAATAGATAAGTTTTTTGAAAGAATCCAAATTAGGGGTTGATTGGATTTGTGCAAATGATGATACAATAGGAAATGTCTTTCTCTTCATATCAGATTTTTAAAAAAATCAATTCATGATATTTTTTATGATAGAAAAAGAGTATAGCTTTTGAAAGAGTTTTATGGATCCACACAAATCAAAACGAGATAAATTTTTCCAATTCAAAATTCAACTCAAGCTGAAGAATGCATTGAAAAATAAAATTTAGTTTCCTTCCAAGAACACGAGATGAGTAATGAAAGTATCAAGCTTCATATTCATGAAAATAAAGTATCTATTGATATTTGACATAAGCACTTAGTGGATTTTAAATAATAAACAAGAATTAATCGACATGAAGTTTATATCTATTTAGAATGCCAAGAGGTTTTAGTCCCAAGCTCACATTTGGAGGTACCTATGGGAGATTTGGTTCATCCATTCATGGTTGAAAAATCATAAGACCAACAAAAAAGTGAATATGTTGGAGGAATGTCTCACGTTGTTTTTGTTTTTATTTTCAAATCAAAACATAATCCTTGCATTCATGAGCAAAATGTAATTATCATGCATCCTTATATAAATATAAGTAGTCTTGATATCTTAGTTGCACATTGTTAAGTGTTTGAATTAGTCTTCATCTTTCCACCCATGTCTAATGTCTTTCCCATGGATGAAATTAAAAACATGTTATTTTCTTTGCTTACATCTTTTCAAGTGTTGTTTTCATCATGCCAATTTTTCCCCACAAAGGCTCGTACTTTTCCCAACACATGAATTGTTATGTTTAGTCTTGTTGTGTTTTCCTTTCCTTTGTAAATAATTCCTCTTTATACAAAATATTTTCTTGTGCTTTTAATTTTTGTTTTGTTGTGTGGGTATTCAATAAAACCCTACTTGTGCAGTGTGGTGTTCCCCCTTTTATCCACATTGATATCTTGAGCCCACAATGTATTTGGGTGATTGCGCTCTTTGCCTAAAAATTCTTTTTTCAATGAAAAGGTGGAAATAATACATATACATATACATATATATACATACATACATACATATATATACATACATACATATACATACATACATACATACATACATATGTGTGTGTGTGTGTGTGTGTGTGTGTGTGTGTGTGTGTGTGTGTGTGTGTGTGTGTGTATGTATGTATGTATATATATGTATATGTATATGTATATATATATTTGTGGTTATTGTGTGCATATGTTCTATACCGTTCATAGTTGAGTTTCCCAATGTTTTTTTTTGTGTCTATGTTCTTGCTAACAAATTTTATGTTTTGAAACTCAATGAGAAAACCAACATATGTGATAATTCATTGTTGAGTGTTACAATTGAATACCAAAAATCTTATTCATGTAAATTCTAAATAATATCATGCAATTCTATAGCTACATCAAAAAAGAGAGAGTGGAATGTTTTTAACACGTGAAAAGAGTATGGCAATAGTGATGCACAAGGATATAAAATCCATATTTGATCAAGAGGCTCAAGATATTTTTGTTAAGATAATATAAAATATCCTATAATCCTGAATACATGTGACAAGGCAATGATAGACAAAGTCCAAAACATCATCCTACTCCTCTTCTTATAAAGGGAAAAAATAGGATCACTATTTTAATATAACATTGGAGAACTTACTACAAATGTTAATGATCTAGAGGTCTATAACAAAAATGGGTTTAATTAAGTTGTCTTGGATGTTTTCCTTGATTTTATCTCAACATCAACAAAATGGATCAAGCTCTAAGCATTGTGCGTTACAAAATTTCTTGAATAGGGATTATAAAGGAGAAGAGAACATCAAGAAAAAGAGTAGTGTGTGTAATGGGTATATCTCATCATCTAGATCTACACTTTAGAAGAACATTTGGGCATGGTGTGAACTAAAGGTCTATCTATTAATATTCCCATCCATGTAGAGAAATACAATTTTAAGATACATAAGGTGGAGAAATTGTCATTCATCCTTGAATATGATCATAATATCTATATGCTCATATAAAAAAAGTGGATATTTGAAACAAAATTTATCAAATGCATTAAATATCACTCTAAAAATACAATTTGAAATATTTGAGCAGTGTTGAAAACTTTTGTTATGAGTAAACAATAAATATGAATCCGTTCAATGTTGTTGACTTGAGATGTGTGGCATATTTTTTGAAAATGACTGAAGGGAATAGATCAAAAAACCTTTATGAGAGTAGTGAATTACATCTTACGTATGTTGTCATGCAAAAGTAGGAAGATACCCTGGTTATTCTTCATAAATGTCAAGATTTGATTCCATTAGCTGAGGAAATTCTTATTTTGAGTAGATGCATTGACTCTTTAGCTTACATGGCCTGTATGGATATTCTTTATCCTAAACAGAGAAGTGTAAAACTGACACAATGCCAATTTTGGAGTGATGTTAGTATGATTTTAAAACAAACAAAAAATAGTGAATGGTGGATGAAGGATCTTCTAACCTTGTCATTGGAACACTTTGAGAGGATTATTGTTTCAATGTAGGATCATAGAATTGAAGAGATCATAATTAGTCATGAAATTGATCAATATGTGGTACCAAATGAATTGTTTTGGATAAAATATGATGGGCTTCATGTGGTATATATGGAAAAGAAAAGAGAAAGGACAACTTGAATGAATTGTTGAAATTTATAATCAGATTGCTTCCTATTGAAGGGCATTTTATACCTATTGAGTTATTTTTTTATTTTATTCATGAATGCTTTCATTGTAAATTTTTTACTTGATGAAAAGATGACCTAGAAGATAGAATTGTTTATTAATTAGAGTATGTAATGGTTTTTATGTTTTTCTTGCCAAAAATGCAGACACTTCTATCGACTTTGACACACAAGTAGAAAGTATGAAGTGAACAATCTCCATTTTCATGTATCATCATTCTATCACAAATAGAAAGAGATATTCAATATAAAAAAAACTACAAATAACAACCTCAAAGGAGGGAAAGCAACAGGAAACGATGAGATATTAATTATTTTTAGAGAATTGAGAAGTACATTTAATATTTGAATTTGCTCAAATAATAAAATCAAAAGATGGGAAAATGAAGCGATTTTCATCTTCCTTGGTGGAGGAAAAGATTGTACAAAAAGGAAAAATCAGATTTGTAGAGGTTCTTATTTATTTCAAGCTCTTGGAGAGAGATGGGTACAACTTCGTGTGTGCTATGCAATTTCCAGATTGGAGAAATGAAATAAAATAAAGTGGGAGAGATCATTCTTAGGTTTTGTATATTTTAATGTCCTTTGTTTATGAATTCTATCTTTCTATTTATAGATTAAGACTCCACTAAAATTTTACACTTTCTTGATTTTATGTAAGCTATGGTGTTTCCAAAATTGTTTTGAAAACACTTTGTATGAGTTTATTTTGATGTCCATGATTTTTATGCATGTTTTATGTCAAATAACCTTTATACCAAGTGTGTGTAATCTAGTTTGTGATGAGACTTTATGCTTTCATACTAGTGTAGGGTGTACATTTTCCTCATATTTATTATATTGTAGATTATTTCATACACATGCCACATGGGTTATTCCATCTCACTTGGATTTTCCCTACGTGTGTGGGATATGATTGATTAGGTGTAAATTATCATAGAAGCTACATGTTTAACACATTATTAGCTAGATGATGTTAATCTTAACCAACTATTCCAAGTATGGGAGTTACACTCTATTATTAACATTTTTGACCTACTTTCATGGGGGAGTTAGACATTTTCACTCTCCTATTTATACATCTATATTATTTATCTATTCTATGGTGGTGGATTAAATATCATCTTTTGAAATTTTCTTATTTTTTTATTCTAGTAACTTATATCTATACTATGCACTTGTTTGACTCATGCATGTATTTAACCAATGCATTTGCTTGATCTAAATATCTTAGTATAATCCCTGATATGGTGTCAGATTTTCATTATGGTATAAGAATGTATGATTTGATTATGTCTATTAGTTTTTTTAAATCAAGATTTTATTTTCTCAAAATAAATTTGGTTTTGTTCACATCAATTACTATAGGTTTTCTCTATAATATATTGGCATTTTAAATGCAAAATTGCTTCAGATTTGGTTCATTATTAAAGGTGATTTCTACCATCCTTGTCAACATTCTAAAAAACATGTTTCTTAAAGAAAAATCATATAAAGATGTTTGTGCATGGATACACTCCATTATATTGGCCATGCATATCAATATTAGCTCCTTTCTCATATCCTAGGATCCTACATCAGTTATTATTCCATCTTACTACTCTTTCCTTACAGCCACCCATGGCCTGCACTCAGCCACAAAGGACTACCGAAGGCAAAGGCAAATTTTTCATTGTATAGAAAATTATACATTATAGATGATGTCTTAGTCTTGTAAGTGGTAATGTTTTCCATTCCTGACACAAAATACAGTCAATCTTCAAGTACTTAGAGGTAGTTTTTTACATCAGGGAATCATGATTTTATCACTTCCTTTAGTTGCATATATCCTAGTCACCATTTGAACCTCTATTATGATGTGTTTTACAAACCAAGAGTATATAGAGTGAGCACAAAGAGTATTTTATACATGTGTAAGTATAGCATCGAGTGGATTTGGTAGGACCATTCACCTCCCATCCGTGAATGTGATTTGGTACAAGCATGCTACCATCGATAGTTTTGTGGTTAAGCCCATCATTATTTTGTTTAAACCACTATTTAATTATCTAGCTACTTTCTCATTATCCCATGGCCTATAAATTATTTGATGTAGTCTCCAGTAATATTTGGCACAGTTGGAGTATCTTAGTCAATTATTGGTATCCATGTAAGTTATATGGGTGGCATTATCAATCAAGGAAGAGTATTTTCATTTTATTTTTGAATAGTGTTTTAAGGCACAAACTAGATGTAAATTGTATAAGTTTGAATGCTTAAACATTAGATGGATGTCTATATTAACATATTTTTCATGCATGGTGGTTCTTTCTCACCATCTTATTTCCTATCATTTATGACATCCTCTTCTCTATTACTCTGCAATGTAGACATTTATTTTTACTGATGGGTGAACACATAGAGCTTGCCATTCTCTATTCCTCCTCTTACCACCTATATCCTTATTGCATTCATGCACCCAAATAACCACAACTAACTGTGAAATTCATGGTTTTAAGGAAAACCACTCATCACTAAGTTTATGGTTTTTAAAAACCACCTTATTTAAAGGTTGTTTAACTAGTGGAAGAGTTTTTTTTGTTTTTTATAGAAAAACAATATATTTTAAAGTGGGGGGTAATAGTTTGAATGGCAGTGGATTTTTGTTACATGGTGGCGAGCTATTTTTTATGGTAGGAGAATTTTTTTATTGTTTTTTAGTATAAAAATAATATCATTGTAAAGTTAGATATAAGGAGATTTATTTATTTATTACTTCTTCATACACTTCATATTTTCTCTTGTCAAAGATAAAGGGTGAGGCTCGGATTGGCAAGAGGCCAAACCCTCTCATAGGATTAAAAAAATTCTTCTCTACTTAGTGGCCCACTTGCTGCACTTATACTCCTTATAAACACATTATTGGTAGAGAGTGACATCCTCCTTGGCTTATTTCTATTATTCTAGTTTTGACATCACAAGTAATGATTACTTATGGACACATTCTTTCTCAAGTCTAATGTCTAACACTCAACTACATTATATGCTTGTAAAGTTTAGGTGTGATCTATTTGACTAACTCATGGGGTTGTTGTGGGTCCTACATTCTCTTTTGTGTGTACACTTAGTTATGTGACTCATATGCCACTTTATGGTCATTTACACATATTGATTACTTGTGTGGACTCAGTTTTTGACCTATTTTTAATTTCATCTCTAGAGCATGCTCTATTACTTACCAATATTTTTCACAAATTACTCATTATTGGATGCATTATTGGTTAAGCCCGATGTCCTTTTATTGTATTTACAAATCACTTATATTTTTAGCATTCATGTACCGATTTATCATGATGCATTCTCAATTATGACCAACATATTTTTGAGTGTTCATCATATTTTCAACATTAGGAGGTTCACCACTGATAATTTTAGGGGGGATGTTTGTAGGGATTTTGGTATTTTTGTTCAATTTAATTTTATGTAGTTAATTCAGAGAACTATTTGTCTTATAAAAATGTTATACTAAATCATTGCTTAGAGAATGATCTACTATCCTATCCTATCTCCTTGGACTCATTCCTAATCCAAGAAATGATGAACAAAAACATGCATGGATTAACAAAAATTACATGGTCCACATATTAATATGTCTCATTATTTCAAAGGGTATTAAGCATCAAATTGAATACTTTTATATCCCTTTCACTACTTGGACCTCCATCTGATGGTTGTATAGAGATGTTGATTCTTCTTTTGAGAATGATGCTTCATTAGAGGACCATTCACATGTGGATGATACCAATCCTTAGTCTCTTTTATATTCCCTATCTATATTTGAGGACTCTTACATTCTAGCATTGGCAGATTCATCCTCTAGTGTTCACATAGAGATTCCACCTTCCCCTATTGCTAAAATAGAGTTAAAAGTTAATCTTTCAAGAACTTACATAGATTATTTGTGGTAGGATTATGTCTTATAGATTCAACTTATTGGGATGTGTTTTTACCAAACATATATCTTTTATCTTTACAGTCACACATTTCAGATCTAGGTGACACCATTGAGGACATTTGTCATCTTTTTTATGATAACCTTGTTGGAGTTGAATCTTCTTATCTAGATGTAAAGAGGGTAATTATAAACCCTATTTCTCTCTCTCCTTCATTTTATGCTTCCTTGTTTCCATATTATACAGTTAGGCTTGAGATTCCTAACTAGAGTTTGGCACATTTGAGCATGACCTTGGAGACATTTGAGTATTTTTCAGAGTTTTACATCTTAATTCTTACCTGCATTCCACTTGAGTGGGAATTAATTAGTTTGATAGCTCAGGGTATCTTTATTATTAAATTTTTGGGGTTTTCTATTGTAAATATAGCATTGACACTAAAGTCTAGCCCAATGAGCTAGCGTGTTGGCCCTTTCATGCAAGACTGAGGTCTTTCATGCTCACCCAATGTATGCAGCTTAAGACTGGTTCCCATAGGTTTTAATTACTTAGTAATACTTAGTTATATTCTTTATTTTTAACATGTATTCAATTATATATTCCATAAATGCAAATATAGACTATTACGATCCTTAGAGTTCTAATTTATACTTCCATAATTACACATATTAGCAACATTGTAGTTTCAGAGTTACTTCTTATAAAAGAAAAGATGGGATAGAATTCATGCTAAGTAACTCACACATCATTCATCATGAACATAATAAGTTTGATAAAACCCTCAACTTCATATACTAAGTTTAAGCATCAACATTAACAATACATCCATCAGCATGTTCTCCTCAGTCCTTTATAATAAGGGTATTTATACTTTTTTATCCTTGACCAAGTGCTTACAATCATTAATGAATCAAGTAATTAACCAAAAATCTCCCAAAAAATTTGAGATATGGCATTCAACAAACTCTTCTCCTAGGGATCTAGGCCTTTATGCCCCCTATATCCATGTTCTATGCTAGATCCTTGCTACAATGTGTTCCTCTCCTTGTGGGCTAGAATAAAACTTCCTATAAATAAGGTTTGGGTATCCCATATGAATCATTCCCTTTATTTCTCTTGCTTCCCATGTGCTCCCCTAGTATTCCACTTTAGTTCCAAGTCCTAAGTCCTCATGTTCCTTATGATTAATTATTCTTTGACTGAGTCCTCTTGCACTAGTCTGTCCATGTCATTCTCCTCTTATGCCCTATAGGTTCTATGCCATAGTGCTTCAATGCCTCTCAAGTTTCATGCCATGGTCCTTCCATGCCAAAATGGAGAATACTTAGCCAAAATTTGTGTCCAATATTACCCCACACTAATCTCTTATTTCATCTCAGACTAAGTCACGCTAGAAATTTTTATCAAAAACTCAAGTCCCATTTACTCGATCTCTTTCTTAACATTATCCCAATATGAAAATACCTCGAGCATCTTGGTAGTTATTTTTTCTATGACCCCTTTTGATTTATTCATCTCCTTGGGTTGGCTAGAGTTCTCATTATCCTTCCTTACCAATTCATCTAGGGATGTGGTAGCATCCTTCTGGACATCTTCAAGTGTGGAGACCTATTTCTCAACCTATATTCAAAGGGATACAAAACTTGCATTCAGTTGTTGATGATGTGTGTTGATTGTGTCCTCCATCATCTCCACATACCTAAATGCCTTGGCATGCTAAGCGTGATCCTTTATTGATAGTGTAACATCATCTATCCGCTACCTCTAGGATTCTTTAACTTGGAGTTGAGTCTCCAAGATTTTATTTGGGCATGCTAGTCATGTAAAAATTCCATCCAAAATGGGGATAACTTCCCCAACCCTTTCTAGGGTGTGCTTTTATACTTTTACTACCATGGTGAACTATTCTACTAGCTCCAGTCCCTCATCTTTTAGCACAGTCTACTCGTTGCATCACTTCAATAGAAGGTTCACTAAGGTCTCTAGCTTGCCTTTAGTTTCCCCATCAAGAGCTATGTCATCTTCCAGTGCCAATTCTTATTAAAAAATTGTTTTATAGAGGTTCAAAGCTTTCAATTTTGCCTTTGTGGCCTCTTAGATCTATTATTTCAAAGTATCCACTTCCTTAATGAGCACTTATTTATCTGTAACTTATTTATTATACATACTCATAATTTAGGCATGTTTCCTTTTGGAAGTGCACACATCAAATCTGATAAAATGTTTAGGCACATGATCTCCATGGCCAGCTTCAAAAATGTAGTGCTTTCTAGAAGAGAGGAGATCTATTGAGGATCGACCCATAGTGGCTTGGGCATCACAAGAGCATCAAGTCCCAAAGAGAGGTTATCTTGAAGGAGCTCAAATTGTTGCTCCTCATTATACATGTATAGGAGAAAAGACACCTAATTATTGGTCTTCAATGTTGTATCCTTTGAAACAAAGTATGATCATAGATAAATCATCTTATCAAGGATGCCAAAATGATAATGCTCATGCAAATTGGTAAATGCATCATTTTTAGGCTCTTCCATGGACTCGACTGGTTCCTTCCCCTTACTAGGGTTATGCTCTAAGGTGGCCTCTTCATCAGTAGCCATGGGAATGTTACCAACAACTGATTCACTCTCTTGTTCCTCACCATCCTCTTCTCTATAGAGTGGTTCAAAATTAAACAATGAGTTATTGAAGGTGGATTTCTCCTCCCATGCCAGTGAGGGAGTCTTCTTGGAGTCAGAATTTGAGCTATGAATCTATATTTCAGGAATGTCCTACTAGGGTGCTTGCCTACCAGTTTACTATTGGGTAGCTCCTAAATTAGATGCTTTTAGAGGATATGGTTGAGTAACCTTAGGGGGAGAAAGTGAAGGTAGAGGAGAAGGTAGAGGTGGAAGGAATATTAGAGGTGGATATTTGGGTGGAAAAGGTTGGGGAAAAGAAGGGTGTAGTGGAGATGAAGAAAGGTGAGGTGGAGATGGAGAAGAGTGAAGTGGAGATGAAGGGTGAGGTGGAGATGGGTGTGGAGGTGTGGGGCCTAATTGAGGGGTCTAGGCAATCTTTTACCACTTTTGTGGAGCCTTTTGTCCACTTGTGCTTGCACCAAGCTCTGGTCATTTCTTCTTTAATGGGGGCACCTTCAGAAGCTTCTCCTTAGGGTCTCCCACTTGGGGATCCTTTCAAGGCCACAATATTTAAAATAATTAGTGCACTTATTTTCTCACCATTATCTACTTTACCTTGATATCCATCAATTCCATCTCCCTCTTATTTAAGTAGGCCTTCTTGCTTGGATAGATGAACATCTTTAGAGTATGAATCTCCATATCAATATTTTTAGTTTCCAAGATAATGGGCCATGCATCATATATCCAATTCATGGATTCTATGAAGTACCATGCTAAGAAGGTGTATGGTAAATTTATCCATGTAGAGAGCTCTTTGAAAGGGTTCATTCTGATACATGTAAGGAGAAGTGTTGCTTTATGGAAAATTGGGCTTGTTCTATATCCAAAGGGAGTAAGTCCTTCAAGATGCACCACTTGTTCTTAAACATCACCTTCATCCCATCAAACCAGTACCTCATCTTTATTTTGTTTAAGGGGGTGATGTGTTAATTACATGTGAATGCCTTGTAGTGTTCAACAAGGGACTTGTGTGTGGGGGGATACCCACTTCAACACTCCCAAGATATAATATGGTATGTTGATTTCATTAAAAACCATTAAAAGAAAGAATAGCCCCCATAGAAACCTGTACTTAGGCATCTAATGGGTCTTCTCTACATCCTCGATGATCTTTTGGGTAAAATGCATAGCCTAGTTGTATTTTAATCCCTGAGTGACTTGGTAGGAAATATGGAGGTGCACTATGTTGACCTCTTTCCATCGATCAGTCCCACTGATCTTAGTCATAACAATCTACACTGTAACCTAGAGGGCCATATCTTATAGGTTCTTGATGTGTATGGTGTGGCCCTGCTTCTAGTACATGAGCACCATGGTAGTCTTTAAGATCTCCTCAGTATCTACCAAGTCATCAATCACACTCAAACCTAAGTACTATAGTCCCATGACCTTGCTAATTCTCTCAAGCATGATCTTCATACTACACTTGGAAAATTAAATGGAGTCCTCATGGATGCATGAGAAAAGGAACTAAACTACCTCCATGGGTTTTCAAAGTATGGGAAATTGAAGAGTTGGAACAACCCCATAGCATCCAACTAGTTAAAGATCTTAAGATCAAACATCTCCTAGTTCTTGGTGTTCTGGCAATCAACTAGGTAGTCATTCTAGAATTCAACCTCATTTCTAGGTTGTTGATGATTATAATCAAATATTGTGCAATTGAAAACCTTAGATACCCAATTATCTACATGCAATACCAATTCTAGATACTGCATTTCATCAATTAATAGTGGTGAGGGAAGGGATTATGGAGCCTTCTTTGTTGGGGATGATTGAACCTTATTTTATTTTTGTTTCATGCATGTTTATTCTTCTTTTACATGTTGAATTTGTTCTTCTAGAGTCTATTTCCTAATAATAACCATGTCTCCATGCACCTCTTCTTCCTCTAATATCATAGGTAGTTCAGTTCTTTGGGCCTTTTTTTAGGCTACATCACCTTCTAAGGTACCTGAAGGTTGATGCAAAGTCATCTAATGTTCCCAAATGATATGTGGTTATGGTTAATTGCTTCAAAATTTTGAGCCTGAATGTCATCTAATGGTAGACTTATATAACCTACAACCTATAACTGTTGATACTACCATTATGTTTCTTTCACATAACCAAACTTGTAATACCTATCCATAAATTTATAATGCCCTCTGTAGGTTACTATGGAAATGAATTCACTTTTCTCAGCTTTGGATTTGTTTTTCTTAACTCTAATATTCACTTGATCTTAGCTTTGTTAATCTCAAATACTTACAAAGGTAAAATGTAAAAAGAGTTTAACTTGCCTATTTATAGGCTCAAGGGGGGTTCACCATCATTAATACCTTTATTTCACCCATCACTATATATCATTAATGTATATACTTAATGACCATCATGATTTGATCGTCACTTTTGGTAATTAATGCATTTAGCAGTATTTTCACATCACACCATTAGCACCTTTCTTTCCATAACTATTCGTTCTTTATTAATGGCATGTTTCATCTCGTGCCTTCCTTCAAAGTGGATGATAGTTATGTCCTATGCTTTCCTTATTTTGGAATATAGTTGTCTTTAAAAATTCAAACTAATGGTAGAAATACCCTATCCTTAGGCTTTGTAGTTTGCATGGCTTAAATAACTTGTGTACCCTTAACACTTTGCATGCCTAGATCCCTTGCACCCTGAGAACTTTATGCACCTAGATACTTTACGTGCCTATGCAATTTATATGTCTGAGTCAAGTTAATATTTTTTATTTATTTTTACCCCACACTAAAATGAGTCATGGTCCTCCATTAAAAAAAAATACATTAATAAATGTTTTCATGCAACAAAGGTAGTGTTTTTATTGAAAACAATAAATCTAAAACTAATGGCAAAAACCTTATTGATTTATAATACTTAGATTATTTATAAGTGAAATATGGTCAGATCTGACTTCCATTATAATGCCCAAGAAGTAATTGGCCATCCAACCTTTGTAATCGACATGCTCTAGTAGGTCAAATGCTATGAACGATGAAAAGACCATCCCAATAAATCTAAAGGTTTTTAGGATGGTGCATAAACTTGGAGTCATATACTAGGATTTTCATGTTCAGAGTAAAAGTTTTGTGTTTTAAGTGTTGGTCATGCCATGCCTTATTTTTGAATTTATATACATCCTGACTCCAAGGAATGAGAAACCAAGATTCATCAAGTTGTAACAAATCACTAAATGTGTTTTCAAGGATGCCTCCTCATCCAATTATCCTACACATGTTATACATAGAGATGGTACCAAAAAAATCAATCGACATGACTACATCTTTGCCATATACCAAATTGAAGGGTGTGATTTTATTTAGGCAATTTTAGGTTGTTTGGTAAGCCCATAGTACTACAAACACCCTATCATCCTAATCAGTTCAGCCAATATTACAAATCTTCATCAAAGTGGTGCCTAGGATTTTGTTGAAGGCCTCAATAGTGCCATTGGCTTAAGGATGGTATGTCATTATTTTGTGGATTACAATCATGAACTCATTGAGCAAGATACGAATTGTGTCATTTGGGAAATTGGTACCTTAATCACTAGTAAAACTTAGTGGGCATCTAAACCTAGTGATGATATTCTCCCAGATGAAGTGCACAATAGTGGTAGTAGTATAATCTTTTGTTGGCATAGCTTTAACCTAGCACATGAGATAATAAATTATGATGATAATGTACTGATACCCTATTCATCATCTAGTTGAAGTGATGGGGATAACAAAATCAATAATCAATTTCTCAAATGGTTCTTGAGAAAGTATTGGTTATAGAGGCATGGTATCTCTTCGATTAGGTTTTCCTATGCACTGACATATATCACATTGCCCAGCATATGCTTTAGCATATTTAAAGAGAGTAAGCCACTATAATCTATCCAATAGAAGCTTATGCATGATAGCATCTCTAGCATAGTGTCTTCCCATAATTCATTCATGAACTTCTCATAGTACTTTAGGGTGCTCATGATGAATAACATAGCACTGAATAATCTCATCATGACCAAGTTTTTAAATATCTCCTCCTATGAGTTGAAATAGTGTGGTGTGGACCATGAGTTGTTTCTTGGCCTGGGGAGTGAAACAATTGGGCACTAAACTAGAGGTCAAAAAAGTATAAATATTCTCAAGATACTTAGTTACATAGGTGACATAGAATAATTGAGCATCAAGTAACTCATATTTAATGGTGTGTAGGGATTATCTAGACTCAATTTGGGACAAGTGATTAGGTCCAAAATTGCCTTTCCCAGGTTTCACCATGATAGAAAATTGGAAATCTTAGAACAACACTATGTAGTGATAGATCCATCCATGTAGTATAGGTTTATTGACAAAGTACTTTAAAGCCTCATAATCTATATATAAAATAACGGGAGTGCCTAATAAGTAATATTAGAAAATCTATAGAGCATAGACCATCAACAATGCTTCATACTCTATAGTGGTATAGTTACTTTTAGTTGGAGTGAGCTTTCTGATGGTAGATTAGATTGGATGGTCCATGTGACCTTCACTTTTTTGTGCAAAGATTGAACCAATGGCCATTCTAAACACATCAACATAGATTTGGAATGGTTTTGTCCAATCTGAAAATTGGGGGATAGGAGTAGTGACTATATTGTCCTTTAGTGTTTCAAAAGCTTCTTTACAAGAAGTCATCCATATGAAATGTTCACTATGCTTTAGAAGTTCCTCCAGAGGCATGAAAATTTTTGTATATCCACAGATGAAATTTATATAATAAATGGTATGGCCCAAAAATACATGGACCTCATGTTGGGTCATGGGTGCTAGGAGGCAAAGAATAATAGACACCTTTGTCAGGTTGACCAAAAGTCCTTCTTTACATATAATATGTCCTAATAGCATACCAAATGGTGTAGTAAATAGGCACTTCTTTAAATTTAATGATATTTTTAAGACTCGAAATCACTCAAGCATAAGTGTAAATTTATAATAATGGTCCTTTATTAGACCATAAATTTTCCAATCATCTAAATAGACTTGAAGGAACTTGTAGATGAATTCCTTAAAAGATGCAAATATTATTCGTGAAAACACCATTGGGGCATTCTTCAACCCAAAGGGCATGATAGTGTACACAAAATATCCCCATTCCATGGAAATTTTTGTCATAGGTTGGTCATATTTAGCTATATGGACCTGATGTTATCCTAAGAAGCCATATGTGAAGGTATATACCTCGTATCCAGTAACACCTTCAAGGTTCTCCTCTACGAATGGCATAGGGAAGGGATCAGTGACATAGGATGCATTAAGCACTTAGTAGTCCATGCAAATATGGATGTAGCCATCCTTATTGATAGTAATCACCATGGGGCTAACCTATTTAGATTCATCAATGGCGGTGATTACTCTGGCATGCAACATGCTATCAATTTCATCTTTGACTCATGCCCATAGATTTGGATTCATTCTATATGGCCATTTTCTAATTGGTCGAGTGCTTTCAACTAACTTGATATGAATTTTTCCTAAGGATGGGTGGAGTCCATTCATTTCACTATAATTTTTTTGAAATACAACCTGATGTTCTTTTAACAACTCAAATATTTTTGAAATTTCCATTTCAGTCTAGTAATTTCCTACCATAGCCATCTTTGGTTCATGTTTTATGCCAATATTATGTTGAACAGTCTGATTGGGCCCATTGTAAGGTTTTTCTAGATTGGTAATGGTATCATGAATATCTCTTGTCCCATATATCTTAGGTACATCTAAATGGTTTAATAAAGGGTCATGTGATTTGGATCCTTCACGTTCTTCCACATAAAACACTAGCTTTTATGTTCCTAAACTTATTTTTTTATGCCAATCATGATCAAGGATTAATTCTAGCATGGAAAATTGTACTTATGATTCACTAAATAGGTGTAAGGCCTCATCAAGGTCATGATAAATACTCCTTAAATGGTCTTCTAGGGGACTTTGGTCACCTATAACCACTTCATGCATGGCTTGGAGAGTGAGGCACAAATCCATCTTTGGTAAAGAATAAGATAATGTAAATTTCATACTCTCCTTCAATAGATGCCATAACATGGTACCTATGTGTCACTCTTCATGAACATACCACGCTTTTGCTTAAGTGAATAACAACCCATAAAATGCATGGACCCATAAGTACTCTGATAAGTATGTCACTTCATCCCTTCACATTATTTCACAAGCCTCAATGTGAGGTTCTAGTGCTTTTATGCCACTGTAACTAATTGATCCCCTAACCTTGTTGTCATGCTAGAATCGATTATGTAAAATAGAGTGTACTTGATCCCAATAAAGGAATCTTTCATGATGGTTGCACCACTACTTTATGGTAGTTCCATCAAAGAGATATACTAATGATCTCATATGATCACTTTCAGTGTCATAAAATGCTTCAAGGCATTGTATGAAGTTATGTACCTCCATTTTTCCATGGAATCATGGATCTTCATCTAGTATTTCCAATGGTTGGCCTAGCAGTGGTCCTCTCATTGCTAGTTCAATAAGATAAAAAAAACTTGTGATGCTTATTAAATAGGTGTAGGATATTCTCCTGACTATTGATGGTACTACACACTCGTCTAGTAAGGTCATAATCACCATGTGCCTAATAATTAAAAACATTATTTGTAGTGCCAAAAAGAGACTAAGTTTTTGACCATCAAAAAATTCCATATGGAGTGGGATCTTTTAGCTCATCATTATATATGTGGTTTAAATCTTCACTGGCATTAATAGGATCTATGTAAGGAGGTCTTTGTGCATGATCTAATGTAATAAACAGTGTTTTCAAAACTAATGTAACATTTATTGAAACTTAAGTCTACATTATTCTCATAGCACCAAGGTCTTCCCAATAAATTAGGGTATTAATTAGCTTCAACTAGTTTTAGAACCTCAAAATCTACCTTGAAGGGTACTCCAAGTATGTCAATTTTTGCAATCTTGAGGATATCAATGGGTAGCACACAAGTCTTATTTGCCATAAATAATACATGAGGTGAAAGTTGTAGCACTAAATTGGCCATCTTTCTCAAGGAATCTTAGATAAGGACATTTTATTTTATGTTGGTGTCAATTAGGATGTCTTAGATTACCCATCCATTTATAGTAACATTGACTAGTATCTCTCTATCTTCTGGGGGAGTAGAGGGAATTGGAGTGTCCCATAATCAAACACGATTCAATCAATGATCCTTAGTCTATCTGATGACTTGAGGTTGAACCTCAATTGGTAATTTTTCTTGATTCTTAAACCAAATTCTTAGTTGTGGGATAATGTCCTCATCCATCATGCATTTGCACATTTATTAGAAGTCATCATGTGCCACATTCTATAGTTTGGCTACTTTTTGCATATCAACATGTTATATTGATTATATATCTCTTAGGAATTTTATCTCACCTTAGATTTCTTACACCAATGTCATTGTGTCTTAGAAGACATCTTTTTGTTGTTGGGCATTTGGATTTTTTCTTGCTCGTGGTTCTTCACACTACACTTTCTCAGTAAGCTTAAAGGTGGATTGGGACTTCCAATTTATGTGGTAATATTTACCTGTTAAAAATTTGGGGTGCCTAAATGTGCATGACAATGTGGTTTCTTAACTCATATCATGTTATTACCCTTTTCATTTTGCTCCTTAGTGATAGCTACGTATAATTCAGGACACTCCTCCATCTGGTGGTCCTTTTTACAAAAATCACATGTTTGGTATTCTAGACAATCTCTCTAATAGTGGTATGGGGATCCACATTTATAACATGTCTTGGGTGGGAAGTGACCACCTCCTTATCTTTGTCCTCTACCTTGGCCATGGTACCCACCATTATCTTGATTTTTTGCTACAGAGGTTTGGTACGTGTTACATGCTCATGCTTCATGAATGTCACTAATCAAATGGTGGTCATTAGTGTCATGAGTATAAGAATCATAGATCTTGAAATAGTTAGAAACCTTTGAGTGATTTGCTCACTACAGAAGTGGGCAAGAACATACATCATGTTCTTCATGACAAATTTCACACATCTATTTAAGTACTGCATGAATGTTCTTATGCAGGTAGTTGCTCCTTATATGCCCATAAAATTCACAATTAGTCAACCAAACACCATTGGGTGTATCATGTGCACTATTGGCTATTAAACTCTTAAGTTGTGATTCTATAAATCTATTTGAACTTTCATAAATGGGTTGATCTTGGTATTGACACTTCTAACTACTTCAGCATGGAGGGCAGCTTCCAAGACTTCACATAGGTTAGTGAAAGTCTTCATAGATAAGGTTAGTTGAAAATATAGTAACAACACTCCCACAAACCATTTTACATGTTGAGCATCACTAATCTCAAATGATAGTTTAGACGACATCATCTTGAACCTTATATCATACTCTCATACACTTTTGTAAGTCCCTACTTTATGTCCTTCAGCATGGCTATGCTTTGTTGCTCAAATTCAAGAATGTCAAACTCCTAAAGGAAGGAAACTTTAATTTAATCAAACTTAACCACCACTTATTAGGGGCGAGCTTCCTATACCATTTTTTCATGCACTCTAAAATTGTAGTTGTAAACTATGTGGCCTTATGCTCAGATGAGGTGATGTCACACACTCTCCAAATAAGTTCACATTTATAGACATGCTCGACTATATTATCCACACCTTGATATTTTGGTAAATGAAGCATCATTTTATAATACATTTTTGTTGGTTGAGGTGCTTGAAATGGTGGTTTTTATCAACCTTTAGCCCCTATCCCTTAAAGGGGAAGTCCACTAGTTCCTTCTATGCCTCCTCTTAGTCCTCCTATAGTACCTCCACTAGCAATGCTTGTGACATGGGGCATGGTAGTTGGATGATTACCCAAACTTGGACCTCTACTCTATCCACTTTGAGGTATAGGCCCTCCTAGCATCCCTAATTACACCATATAATTCCTTTGAAGGGGTAAGAAAAGTGTTAAGTCTATATGTATGTCAAATGGCTGAGTTTTGGTATCCTTTACTGGTTTAATCTCTGATTCCACAATGTCTATCCCAATTAATTATGTGTAATTTGTTTGACATAAGAGCATGAGCATGCACTATGGTTGGGTATCCTTATTGGTTCATACTAGGTTCTTTGGTTACCACCATCCAACTAGTTTCTCCTTCGTATGATATTAGAAGCATAGCGCATAGCTCAAAAGTGATGGGGTCCTCTTTGTGAGTCTCCACTTTCCTACAGATCTTGACAACTCTTCTTGAGTTTTCTCAGCCCCTTTCTATGCCACTAACTTTCATAATCCTTTCTCAAGATTCATCATACTTTTGCTTCCACAATGCTTACTAACTGGCTACCATTCTAAACCCATAATCTTTTACCAACTCATTTTTTTACTCCCCTCCCAATTATGCATCTCATGCATATAAATACTTATCCCTCCTTTGGCATATCCTCAAGTCCTAAATCAACAAATAAATTTTTGATTTCTAATTCAAAATGTCTAATGTAATGGCCATGCAGTTCTTAGATTGATTAAAACTTGGCTTCTTCAAGACATGAATAGGTGGTTATAACATACTCTAGAATGTAACCATTCAAAACTCCTCTCCACCAAATGTTAACATCTCATGTCGATGAGGTTCCAAGTCATGCTAAATCTCTTTATTGATCTAGGTTCAAAGGTTGTCTTCTCCCAAGGTTTCAGGTCTATCCTTGAGCATATGCAGAGAGCCAAGCGTGTAAGTGAACTAGAATCTCAGCAAAGAAGGTTTCATACAATGTGCTCTAGAGATTCTTCTCTACCCATTTCCATGTTGAAACCCCTGGTTCAAGGTATGGAAATGCAAATTTATCCTCAACACTAGTAATCCATTGTTCTATATTCTCAAGATTAAAGCACTCAAATATTTTCCATAACTAAAGTAGCATATACTTTAGGTCCCAATAATGGAACCAAATTTTTGGTGTTTTCTATTGTAAATATAGTATCAGCACTAAAGTATATCCTAATGTGCTAGAGAATTGGCCCTTTCACATAATATTGAGGTCTTGTGTCCTCACCCAAAGCGTGTAACTTAAGACTAGTTCTCATAGTTTTTTGTTGCTCAGTAATACTTAGTTATATTCTTTATGTTTAACATGTATTCAATTAGATATTCCATAAATGCAAAGATCTAATATTACGATCCTTAGAGTTCTAAGTTCTACTACCCTAGTTACATATATTAGTAGCATTTTTAGTTTCAAAGTTACTTCTTATTAAAAAAACATGTGCCATAATTCATGCTAAGTAACTCACACATCATTCACCATGAACACAAGAAGTTTGATAAAAACTACAACATCATATATAAAGCTTAAGCATCAACATTAATAATGCATCCATCCATCATCATCCTCTCCTTAGTCTTTTCAAAAGAGGGGTATTTATACTTGTTCATCCCTAAGCAAGTTTTTATAATCATTAATGACTCGATTAATTAACCAACAAATTAGGAGTCATGGTGTTCAACAAACTTTTCTCCTAGGGATCTAGGTCTTTACACCCCCATATCCATGTTCTATACTAAATCATTGCTATCATGTGTTTCTCTCCTTACGGGCTGATGCAAAACTTCTTATAAATAAGGTCTAGGTGTCCTGTATGAATCATTCCCTTAACTACTCCCACATCCCATACATTCCCTTAGTCTTATGCTTCAATTCTGAGTCATAAGTCCTTGGATTCCTCATGACTAATTCTTCTTTGATTGGGTCCTCTCACGCTGGTCCATCCATTATATTATCCTCTTGTACCTTGTAGGTTCCATGCCATAGTGATTCTACACCTCTCAAGTTTCATGCCATGGTCCTAACGCAACATGCTAGTTCTGTGCCAAAATGGACAATACTTAACCAAAATTTGGGGCCAATACAAAGGAAGAAACATCATTTTTTATAGAGAGACCTACTAAAACATTTAGCATCTGATATTATACATTTACCTTCTCTTTATTATTTCTGGATGCATAGATCCATCGCATTTTTTTGGATACAAGGCAAATATAGGTAGCTATAACTTCTAGTGGGTATTTTTTATCCCTCTCTTCTTTTTCCCCCTATTTATGTTAGGGGTGGGGGTACGAGGGAGGAGGTGGGAAGGGGAGTAGTTTTTTCCTATAGGTTTTCTCCTTCTTTTCACTTCATGAGAATTGATTGTACATGGGTACCTCATTAGGCCTAGTTATCGAGACCCATTTCTTTTTACCCAACCAACCTACAATTATGGTAGTGTGTTAGTATAGGGTGTTTATTTTCTTTGTTTTTCTTATATTATGGATTATTTACTACACATGCCACATGGGTTATTGCACTTCACTTTGATTTTACCTACACTTATGGGATATGCTTTCCTAGGTGTATATTATCATAGGAGTTACGTGTTTGACTCATTATTATCTATATGGATGTTGAACTCATTATTAGCTAGATGGAGTTACTCTTTACTCATTATTCTGGTTATGGGAGTTACACTCTATTCTTAGCACATTCGACCTACTTTTGTGAAAGAGTTATAGATTTTCACTCTCTTATTTATGCATATCTATTATTGAGCTATTTTATAGTGGTGGATTGAATCTCATATTTTGAAATATTATCTTTAATTATATTTTAGTTAACTTATAGCTTTCTTTCACACTTTTTTGGCTCATGCCTTGATTAAACCATTGCATCCACTTGATATAGATATCTTGTTATAATCCCTAATATTCCAACCATGCATTTTCATCCTAATACACTTGTTATCCTTATATTCACTTTTGTGTGAGAGGAATGATTTCAATTTATTTAAATTATCCATGAGTTATTCTAGTAGTTCTCTCCTTTTATTCCATTATGTGTTTCTCCTCCATTCTCCTATTTTCTATTTTGTTTAAATTTGGGATTCTTATTTATATGTACATAAAAACACAAAAATACCCATATCTTATGAGGCAAATACCCCTCTCAAATGCAGAGGATAATCATCATCTCTATGATGATTGCTTCAACTGTTGTAGAATTCGCATTGCTTTCTATTTGAAAAGCCACAAAACCAAAGTGACCAAAATTTACACCAACAAATGGTAACTTGTAAAAATTGGGTCATGGCAGGTTGACCATATTAGATAAAAATATATAAGGATTATAGCTTATCCATTTCTATAAATAAAACCTCCATTTCATTCCAATAGATATGAACACTTTATTTTTGCACTATTACAACTAGCAATTCTTCTACATCTACATTTGAAGGAGCCATTAGTTAGGCTTTGCCTTGGAGGAAAGATAACTTGTATTGTGAGAAGTATTAGATTCAAATAGGAATATTTTATCTTAGGAATGATTTCTATTATTTTTATCCTTACAAAGCCATAATAATCTCTTGCAAAGCACCATTGGCCAAAGAGGAGATTGAGACTTGAAAGGTTCACTCAAAGGTAATTACCTCTAACTTTTGTTATTTCATTTGAGAGAAAATATTGCACTAAATAATATGTTTGAATGTTTAAATCATTTCTTATATCACCTCTACACTTAAACTTAGTATAGCTATAGGGTTTTGTTGTCTTACCATCTTCCACATTAGGTGATCTAAGCCCTCATTTATCTAAAATGATCCTTTGTTTGTTTTGTTTATTTTAAACCATCCCCATTTATGTTTTAAGTTTTAATAACACTAGATTAGATTTCATTTTATGAATTAGAATACCTAATTGGGGTTGTTGCATGATAAAATTTAACCTAGAGGCTTTGTGATTCTCTCCTTTAGTATTGTATGATAATTGTTCCCTTAGTTAGGTTTAGCAGATCCAATTTGGTCATGCTCCTAATATACAAAGTATCACAATAGATTTTGGTTGATTAACTTCTCTAATCTTGAATTTAATAATTAGGATAGGTTTAGATCTATCTTAATAGTTTTCATACATTCTAGTGAACTCGACGTGAATTTAACCCTTGCATTAAAGTTTTTCACCTACAGATAAATATGTTATACAGGTTGATCGAGCTTTATCCACAACATTATGTTTTTAACCTACATGCAAATAAGTCATGCAGAATGACCCAAGTTTTACTCCTTACTTTTTATTTTTCTTATATAGTCAACTAGGTCATGCAGGTTAACCTAATTTTATTCCCTACTTCCAAGTTTTATTTCACAAGAAACTACATCATGCATGTCAACCTAGTTTTATTCTCAAATTTTAGTTTTTGGTTTTAGAAAAATAGGTCAATACATGTCAACATAGTTAATTTTATGAAATTTTTAATTTTCATCTTTAGCTAACTAGATCGACACAGGATGATCCAGTTCATTTTTCTATAATGTTTTAGTTTTTAACTTTAGTTAAGTAGGTCGACATAGTTTAACCCATTTCATTATGTAACTGGTTTTATTTCTAACATTTTGTAGAGTAAGTCGATAATGGTAAACCATATTTAATAGTTTTTTCATGTTTTTTCGTCTACATGATTAAATTGATCTAGGATGACCTAATTTTAGCATTCAGATCTACAACACTCATAGTCATCCAACTATGTCACCCCTAGTCAACCTAGTCATATTTCTCATATTCTTGTTAACAAACTAGATTAGCCTAGCCCGTCCTAGTTTAAAATTCTTAATTTATCTATTAGATAAAAAAAATCTTTGTTAGATTTTTTCTAATTTTATTTGCAAATTAAACAACTCAGTACTTCATTTCTTTCACTCCTACTTTCCAATTTTTCAATTATGTAAAAATTGTACTACACATTCAACTAAATTGACCTTTGTTGACTTATTTTTGTGTCTATTTTTATTTCCACAAAACTAAATGTACCATGGCCAACCTATTTTATTTTTCTATGTTTTCATGACACACTATGTAAACTAGTGTCGACCTTGTTTTGTTATGTATGTTCAAGTAGATTAGCCCTTGTCGACCTAGTTTTTTTGTGTTTATACCTTCCCACATAACCAAGGCAATTCAATTTATTTTCCATGGTAATTAATAGCATCTTTGATTTTAAAAAAATTGGTTTCATGCTTATTTACATTCATAAATTACAAAGTATTTTTTGATGCTTGACTTTTGCCTTTATTTTTCATTATGTCTTGATTTTCATAGAAATTGTGTCAGTAGATTTGAAAATACTTAGCTACTATTATGAAGGGCTAAGTGATACTTTACTGATGGTATTATTATATGTTTTATATATATCATGGTGTGAGTGGTTTGACCCATATATATATATATATATATATATATATATATATATATATAAACATGAACTTTAGTTTCCACATACCTCACAATATTTAGGAAAGCCCTAGGATTCCCCTCTTTATTGAAACTTAGTAATCCAACCATCCATTTAATTATATAATGCATGAGTTGGTTGTTAACATCGGGAAGTTACTCTCAGCTTACCCTTGAAATCAATTTTAGTTGGATATGTGAATAGTACTTCCTCCATAGTCAATATTCTAAAATATTAGGCTGATATTGTCTAATGGACAATCAAGTATCTTTGAGATCCTATAAATTAGTAAGATACTCTTAGTGCATATTCTTGATATTATTTTTAGATAATTAGTTAGTAATAGTATTTATAAACTTTCGGTTTTGCTTGTTTCTTACTATTCCCTTTAATATTACAGACTATATAGGCCAACATCAATATAGTTTTATGTTATGTATATCAACTTGGTGCTTTTTAAATATAGTTTGATCTCATCTCATTGATTCTAACCCCAAGATGTGTTAAACCAAATCCATATAGAAATTAAGTTTAGGTGGACCCTACTAGTCTTAGCTCCTCCCAGACTTGATAAGGTAGACAGAATGAAACACTGACCATGGCCTTCTACATGGCATGTGTCAGCCTAGGGCTAGCCTCGAGCATGTATAGGTGGAGACACAATAATTCAAGGACCTAATAAAACATAGAGGAACAAAGTGAATGAGGTGTACATGTGGTAAAAATTGAAGTAAATATGAAGAGGACACTTGGCAGCTATAAAAGGACCACAAAATAAGATATAGGGGTGATGTGATGGATGGAAGTGATCAATATAAATAGAAAGGTGCCACTTTGTCTAATTCAAATTTAATATAGGGAGGCAAAGAGGTCACCAAAGGGATAAGGGTAATGATGTGGAAGATTTTGAAGGGGCCTCAAGGAAATAGAGATATGCCACATGGGATGAAACTAATGATGTACTCCATGATGTTGGCCTCTTTAACCATCCAATATAGATGTTGACTAGTCTAAACCAAGGGAGTTACAATTTTTGCATAGAAATCATGAAAAGACACTATATCTTTTCATGAAGAATGAAATCCATCATAAACTAAAAAATTTCATGGTAATTCATATCCTAATTGGTCAACCCCCACAATTAATTTACATGAACTTATATTATATATTAAATATTAGTTATTATATAAATGTTCATCTTACCTTTATTTACACTTTATTATAGATTTATGTTTAAGCTTGATTGTGCATGGGAATTGAATGTGGGTAGACAAATTCATAAATTAATTATCAATGAACATAAGTTACAATGTAGACTTGGGAACCTCAATGTCTTATCTTCATATCATTGGCATTGCAGTGTTGCGTTGAGTCATACATCAAACATGGAGCCCTCTCAAAATAAAATCAATTTCATGTTGTCCTTGTCAATCTTCATGATAGCTAACATCTAATATAATATTCATCCATATTCCACATTTTGTACCCCTTTATGATGAATGCAATTATTGTAAATCTAACATCTCTCTTAAATCTATACAGTTGGTTTGACCCCAACATGTTGGGCTCTTCAACCAACCAATATAGATGTTGCCTAATAAAAACCAAGGGAGTTGTAATTTTGACATACAAATTACATGAACATGCTATCTCTTTCCATAAATCATTAAATCCATCATAGACTAATACATTCAAATATAATGAAAGGTGTTGGGTTCATTTAGTCAGTTTTACTATAGTGATGGAGCTTCTCCCCAATAGGCTGGTGTGTTGGCCCTATCACAGGAGAGGTAAGTCTTGCACGTTCACCCAAAGTGCACAATGAAATACTAGTTCCCAAAGGCTTTGAAACATAATATTGTGGTTTTTCATCTCTTGGAACATAAATCTTTAAGTTATTAAATACCATAAATATATCACTATTATTCCCATTGTCCCAAACTTAACTACTACAATAACTAGGATCACCATCATTATTTAACAGTAGCAATAAAAAGGAAAAGATACCCACAATTTAGATATAAAACATATTCATTATTCAACACTTAATATATTCATGAATCATCACATGTTATAGAAAATACTAACTATACTAACTATTCATTTATTGCTTAACAGATTACAAGACAGAATGATGTCTATCTTCTCCAAAGGTCCACACACACACAAATGACTAAAACAGGGGTTTTTATTCTTATTTTTCCCTGACCAAGTGTCAATATTCTAACTATCATTGATAAATGACACACAGACTCCCAACAGCCTGAGATTCAAGGCTCTTACAACTGAATGTTCTTATAAAATTGGGCCTCTACATCCCTAGATCCTTGTTCTATGCTACTTATATGTGTCCAAGTGTTCCATTTCTCATGAGCTGGTACAAAACCTTTGATTGATGGGGTTGAAGTGTCTTACTTTATTTACTTTTCTAGCTTCTCTCGCATCCCTTGTACTCCACTTCCCACATGCTCCCCTAGTCTTCTACTTCTATTCCAAGTCCTCTGGTCTCGGGTCCCTCATGCCACATTTTATTTTTATTAGGTCCTCTCATGCTAGGTCTCCCTCACCTTTGTCCTTATGCACCTTTCAACTCATGCACCTGTCAGTCCCATGCCATGGTCCTCCCACACCATGGTTCTCCTGCACTATGCTAATACTTAAATACAAAATAGATAATGGTCCCTCTACACTACGTACCAGCATTAGAACAAATGCTTGGTCAAAATTCAAGGGCCAACATCACCCCACACTAAGTTCTTAGTCTATTCTGGACTAAGTTGTACTGGCATCTTCTAAGAACTCAGGCCCCTTCTGCTCGAGTTCTTTCTTCAGCCCATCCTAATGGGATAAAGCATCAATAATTTTAGTAGTTATTCCTTTAATGGCTTATTTGGCCACTTTTAACTCCTTGGGCTCATTTGGAGTCTTGATCTTATTCATCTGTTCATCTAAGGATATGATGGCTTCCTTCTAGATGTTTTCTAACTCAAAAACTTCCTTATCAACCTACCCTTGAAAAATTACAAAACTAGCATTTATTTGTTGACAATGATTATTTATTACTTCTTCCATCGTTTCTATGTTTTTTAATGCCTTTGTACACTCAATGGGGTCTTTTATTAATAACATAGCATCAGTTATGTGCTACCTTAGGACCTCTTCATCATGGAGTTATGATTTGATTATTTTATTCAGATGCACCAGGTGCATAAAAATGCCATCCAAAATGCGGACAACCTCCTCGACCCTCTACATGGTGCTCTTATAAACATTTGTATCCATGGTGAATTTTTTGAGGGTGTCCTTAGCCTCATCTTTGGGCACTGGGAGCTCCTTATTTCTTTTAAACAATAGCTCAACCAATGTCTCTAGTTTTTCGATGGCATCTTCATCCAGTGGTATACCATGTGCTACTATTAGATCCTCTTTTAAAATAGTTTTACATAGGTTTAAAACCTTTATTTGAGTCTCAGTGGCCTCTTGGATTTGTTGCTTTAAGGAGGCAACTTTCTCAACTATCACCTACTTTTTTACCACCACTTTGTTGAACATCTCTACTAATTGGCCATGTTTTCTTTCCACTATAAATGCATCTGAATCTGACAAAATGCTTTGATGCATCATCTCCATGGCTAGTTTTAAAAATACAACACTTGTCATTATTGGATAAAGCTATTGTGGGTTAATCTTAATGAGGTCAGATAGACTTGGAGCATCTAGGCCAAAAAATGTAATCAAAAGGAATATCAAACTGTGGTTCTTCACTATACATTTCCAAAAGGAAAGATAATTGTTTCCTTTTTTGGGGGGTTACATCTTTGGGGTAGAAATGGTTCCACAAATAGAGGTTATTGTCCTCTACACTAAATTGGTATCAGTTTTTCAAAGTGGATAGCCTTTATTGTTCCTATTCTCCCTCAGCTAGCCCCTTTCCCCTTTTTAGGTCTCGCTCAAGTTCAACTTCTTGATGGCTTTCTGAGGCCATCCCATCCACTCCCATTACATTAATATTGATTTGATCACCAGATGGGCCCTCTTTCACTAGAGATGGAGTCTTCTCCAAGTCTAATCCCAAATTATGAATTTGTTCTTGAGATGGGTCCCTTTAAGGCACTTGACTTGGAGGGTGTTGTGGCATTGATATGGTGGTAGTCTTTAGAGAAGGTGGAGGTGAAGGTGGTCATGGAAGAGGAGAAGAAGGGGAAGTTATATGAGGATATGAAGGGTTTGGGGTAGGTGAGTAGGAAGGAGAGGAATGAGAAGGTAAAGATGAAGTAGATGGTGATGGTATGTGATATGGAGATGGAGATAGTCAAGGTGGTGAAGGTGAAAGATGAGGTGGAGATGTTGATGGGTGAGGTGGAGGTGGATGTGGCACAGAGGGTCAAGAATTAGTGGGTTAGGAGGGATGCACCTCCACTATCCTTTGTCATTTTTGAAGGATATGTTTCCCACTTGAATTGGTACTTGGTTTTGGATGCTTTCTTCATAACTATGGTGCTTGGGGGAACCTTTCCTTGAGGTCTCCATCTTGAAGGTGTTAGTTCAGGTGTAACAGATAGAATAGTTTGTGTACTTCTTCGCCAACTAGGATATCATTAACCTTGATTTTGGTTAATTTTATTTCTCCCCTCTCCATATAGGCCTTTGTTCTAGGATATACAAACATTTTATAAAGGGTGTGGCATTCCACATCAATCTGTTCATCCTATAGACTGATTGTCTATGCATCATAAATTTGATTAGTAAAATCAATGAAGTAGTACATAGAGAATACATATGGTAGTTTGATCCATACTGATAGTTCTTTTAAAGTGTTCATTTAAATGTGTACCAAAGATTAGTGCTTCTTCACTATGAATTTTTCTTGATTTATGATCAAGGGGTAGATCCTTAGGGATGCACCATTCATTGTCAAAATCCACTTTCATTACATCAAACCAATACCTCATCTTCATTTTGTAAGATGGGGTAATGTGTTGAAGATAGGTGAAGACCTTGAAGCACTCAACTAGAGACTTGTGAGTGGAGTGGGTATACCCACTTCAATGTACCTGAGCTATAGTCAAGGACCCCAATCTCATCAAACACCAGCAATAACAAAATTACTCCCCATGTAAACCTGGACTTGGGAGTTTTGTGCACCCTCTCTACATCCTCTATTATTTTATAGGTAAAATACAATGCCTAATTATACTACATTCCCTAAGTGACTTGGTGCACAATGTGTAGGTGGGCCATATCTACCTCCTTCTATCAATCAATCCCTCTGACCTTGGTAGAAATGATTCATGTCACAAAATTAAGGGTGGGATCCTACAAGTTTTGTATATGCATTACATGTCCTTGTTTTTAGCACATGAGCATGGTGGTGGTCTGCTGAACCTCCTCCATGTCTACCAAGTCATCTAGGACATTCATTCCCAAGAACTAAAGTCCTATAACCTTGATGATCCTCTTTATGGTGATTTTCATGTTGTGTCCTATGAAGTGAATGTAGTCCTCATTAATGTGCAAGAAGAGGAATGAAACTACCTCAGTAAGCCTGCTAAAGTATGGCAACTCAAGTAGTTAGAATAGATTGACTCTATCTAGTTGGTTCTTGATTGAAAGGTCATAGACCACTTTATTTCTAGTGTTGGTGGTCTAGACTTGATATTCATTCTGTAATTCCACCTCATTTCCCAATGGGTGGTGGTTGTAATAAAATATAGTTATAGTTGACACCTTGGAGACCTAGTTCTCTATGTGTAAGACTGACTCTAGGTATTGCATCTATTCTATGTAAATGGATTGAGGGGGAGATGGTGGAGCAGTTTGTGATGAAGAGGTATGCACTCGCTTTCCCTTTTTCACCATCTTGGCTTCTTTCATGCTCTTTCTTGGAACTTATATGCATTGCACTTGTTTTGGTGTCTCTTATCAATCTTCCAAAGTCTCCTCTTATACTGATCTAAAACTCAAAAGTTCTGGTTGATAAATATTTCAAGAACATACAAATAACATAATAACAATGAATTCTCTGAGAAGAGATGTATTATTACTCAAGATCACAATACAACTATATGCTTATTTCTAGGAAGAGATGTCTAATTTTCCATTCCAAGTTACATCTTCATTTATACCCATTTTTAAAGTATGGGGAGGATGTGGAAGGTCACAAATATTGAGGGAGATTAAGTGGTTTGACTTCCATGCTTTAAAACAATACATAATTTGAGGAATTACTATTTTTAAAAACTTACTATTTTTAGACTATACTACTAAAATTGAAATTTAGGGCAATTCTATTGGGTTTTCTAGGGTCAAACTTCATCAATCAGAGCTCCATGCCATCTCATAGCATTTTCCTCATTCTTATCTTTTCAATGGTTCAAATGGTGAGTTAATTGGAGATACGATGCAAAAGTTATGGCTCCCAAAAGTTTCATCATCAATTGGGGTGGAACTGTCACTTGAATTGTTGACTGGATCATTCCTCCCTCCTTGAAAATTAATGGTCCCCATTGCATCAATGTTCCTCACTAGGTGTGGCAATTGTGTCTTGATTTGATTCTCCATGAGCCACTCACCTTAGCGGTTAACCTGGCCCCTTTTGACCACTTGATAAAGCAGAATAGAGTGTCCTCTTGTTGTCTTCATCCAGGGGTCCACAATCTGATCCTCCTCCACTAGATAAAAACTCTATGGATCAAGCTCGTCAATGTCTAGTTTTCTACTATAACTAAAGTGTCTAATAGAGGTGGATGATATAGTTTGAGGAGCTCCACATTAAATATTGGATGCAGACCAAGGTAGGCTGGTAGGTTCAACTCAAAAGCATTTTCTCCAACTTTTTTGGTGATGGTGTAGGGACCATATCATAGAGGCCAAATTTTTCTATGTGGGCCTACAAGTCATTCCTTCTAAAGCCACAAACAAATATTGTCACCCACAGCAAAATGGTGTGCAATCCTATGTTTGTCATGACATTGCTTATACTTTTGATTCTTCTCCAAGATGTCATGAACTTGTTGTTGGAAGTGTTGCATTTGTTTAATGAACTTTGTTGCTTTTGCTACCTCTGATCTTCCATGAGGTGTGTATTCCATGGTGGAGAATGGAATGGCTATATCAATTAGTGCCATGGGTTGGAAACCAAAGCATACTTGGAATGGACTGTGCTTGGTCAAGTTGTGCAGGGCTTAATTGTATCCATGTTGTATGAAAAAAAAGCCCCTCATCCCATGTCCATGGATATTTGGAGTGATACATCTAAATCATGTGAAAAATCAAGTGGTTCACCACTTCTATCTGACCATCAATCTGTGGATGGAAGGCCATGGACTTCATCAACTTGGTATCCATCATCTTTCATAGAGTGGACCAGAAGATGCTCAGGAACCTGCTATCTCGATCTAAGACAATGGACTTGTGGAGACCAAAATGGAGCCATACATGACTAAAATATAGTTGAGTAGTTTCTTCAATAGATATATTTTTCTTACAAGCAATCATGATAGCCATTTTTGAAAAATGATCAACTACCACAAAAATACAGTTCTTACCATGTTTTGAAGTGGGAAAACTTGAGAAAAAATCCATTGAGATAGATTCCCAAGGCCTAGTTGGTTCTAGCAATGGCATGTACAATCCTTGCTTCTTATTTGTTGGCTTGGCTGTCACACATGGGATGCAAGATTTGAGATATATTTCCACATACTTTCACATATGGGGCCAGTAGAAGTGTTTTTGAAGAACTACCAATGTCTTTTCTATACCAAAGTGTCTAGTTGTCCTACTAAAATGTGTTTCCCATATCATGTTTTGTTGCTCTATAGCTGGAACACATATATGCCCCATATGACAGAGGACATTATCTTGCAAATAGAAATTAGAAACATGCTTACATTTTTGAAGCACCTGATACTTATTAGCAAAGGTAGGATCTACTTCATACAGAGCACCCTAAGTGGCAGTCGCATGTCTACACAAGTCAAGAAATATTGTGAGTGCAATAATTGGTGTGCAGCTCAAATAATTTGTAGCTATATTTGAGCTCCCCTTTTTGTGTTTGATTATTAGATGGAATTGCTAAAGATATATGGCCCACTTTTGGTGCCTCTCATTTCATAGTTTGCTCTATGTCTGGATGAATTCCAATGGTTTGTATCAGTGAAGGATTCACTATGATATGCAATAGGATGGCCATATTGCATGATGACAGCTCCCATGGCATATTTAGATGCATCTGTCATCAACTCAAAAGGTTGATGAAAATATGGCAAGGCAAGAACAGGGGCTGAGCAAAGTCTATTCTTCAAATTCTCAAATTCCCTTTATTGTATTTCACCCCACTGAAATGTAGCTTTAGCTCCTCCTTTAGTCACTTGGATTAGTGACCAAGCAACATGTGAAAATCCAAGAACAAACATGCGATAGAAATTTGCAAGACGTAAGAAGCTATGAAGTTTTGTGAGGGTCCTTGGTGTGGGCCATTCTTGAATAACCCAAATCTTTTTTGGATCAACATGGACCCATTCCTCATTCACAATGTACCTGAGGTATTAAATTATTATCATCCCAAATGTGCATTTGTCAAGATTTGCATACAACTTGTGCTCCCAAAGAGTTTGAAGCACCTTACAAACATGTTGCAAATGTTCCTCCCATGTTCTATTGTAGATGAGTATGTCATATAGGTAGACAACCATAAATGAGTTGGTGAAAGGTCGTAGGATGTCATCCATCATCCTCATGAAGGTTGAAAGTGTATTAGTTAAGCTAAAAGGCATAACCAAGCATTCAAAGAGCCCCTCCTTAGATTTTAATGCAGTCTTCCAGACATCGGTGGGATCGATGGGAATTTGGTGATAGCTAGATTTGAGATCAATTTTGGTGAAGAAATTCACACCATGGAGTTGGTCCAGCAGGTCATCAATCCTGGGGAGAGGGTAGTGATTCTTCATAGTGATTTTATTTAGGGCTCAATAGTCAATGCAAATCCTCCATGTTCCATCTTTCTTTGGTGCCAAGATAATTAGGCTACCATAGGGTGAAGAGCTTCTCCTGATGTGACTCTTTTGGATTAATTCTTGAATCTATCTTTTTATCTCATCATTCTCCAAGACTGATCTATGATACACAAGACTGTTAAGCAAAGGTGATCCTGGGATCAAATCAATAGAATGTTTTACCTAGCAATGTAGTCAAACTCATGTGGGTGACTTGAATAAGTCATCATATTCTCATATGATTCATCCTATATGCTTTTGTTGTTGTGTTTATTGTGTAGTCAGGACTGCAACATCGACCTTCTTGGATTTTTTTGGTTTGACCACCATGAGAACAAATTGCTTTGTCTTCTCCACCAATCTCTTACATTGCTTAGCACTAATTAGGGAGATAGATATGGGAGGTGGTACCTCTGGTACCCTATAGTGTCGTGTTCCAAGACTAAGGGTGATTCTTTGGGTTTGTGATTCATAGATGCCATGTTGCTCATACATGAATGGTTGACCAAGCAATACATCACAAACATCTAGATTGACCACATCACACAAGACTTCATCTTGGAAAGGTTTTATTACATATGAAAGAAGACACTGATGGGTGACACGAAGGTCTCTCCCTGGGCTCAACCATCCAATATTGTATGGCTTTGGATGAGGCTTCATGGATAGATTTAGACTTTTCACAATTTTAGCAAAGATTAAATTCTTTTGACTCCCATTATCAAAAATGAAATATAGAGGTTTACCTTTTACCCATAATTTAGAGTGAAACAATCTTTCCTTGTCATTTGGCCTTTCCTCATAGGTCTGTGATGAAGTGACGATGGTGTTAGGCTCAACATCTACAATTTATTCTTTGTCCTCTTTGACTATGGGTTGTGTATGAGATAGAGTAGTAGATGTTGAGTATTGTGACTCAGAAAGCAGTCACTTGATGGCTTGACATTATTCTTTAGAGTGAGTTCTAGTTTTTTGGTAATCACACCATTTTCTAGCCTTCCCCTTCTGGGGTTTCTTATCTTGAATCTCCTTTTTCTTCCAATTTGGCCTTGTGTTTGACCTTCCTTGTCACTTTTCCATTTTGAGGGCTGACTCTTCATATTCTTTCTACCATGTTTCTGCTCAATCTTCACTATGAATTTGTATGCCTCACCGAGGGTTTCCAAATTGAAGAGTTACATTTCCCCCCATATGTACCATTTTAGTCCACCATGATATTTGAGAGTCTTATATTTCTCACTTTCTTGGATGCCCAATCTTTCAGAAAAAGAATGAAAAATATCTTTGTAATCTTAAACAAATTGGTCCTTACCTTGGTGAAGTTGTTGCCACTGTATGTATAGATCATCATATGATCCAATGGTATAGTATTCTTATTTCACTACTTCCATGAAATCATCCTAGGTAGGTTCCACCTCAAGGCTAATGTCATCTGTACTGAACCTCTTTTTGTACACTTCCCACCAATTTTTCATGGGCAATGATACTTTTAAAAGAGCAAAAGTGATCTTTTCTCCATCAGTGAATTTATTTAAAGAGAAGTAGGAAGACAATTGATCTAACCAATTTTTTACTACATCAGCATTGATTTTTCCTTCAAATGTAGGAATATTAAAATTCACCTGAACCTTGAAAGGTGTTGGGGCACTAAAAGGACATTCCCTGGATGAGGAGCTAAGAAGTGCAGCTAAGGAGCCAAAATTTCCCATTAGAAGCTGTTGAAGAATTCAACCAAATTGTTGTAGCATCTGTGTTTGTTGCCATTAGAGGGCTTCATTCACCATTTCCTTGAAACTATCAGATGTCTTAGTGTCATCCACTATTTGAAGTCATTTGGAGTGAATAGGTGGATAGTTTGGAAGCTCTGTTATTTTCCACCCAAGCTTCTTATAGCCTGACCTCATCCTCAGGATCATACACTCTCAAGACAAACCGCTCTGATACCACTGATCCAAAACTTAGAATTTTTGGTTGATAAATATTTCAAGAACATATAAATAACATAGTAATAATGAATTCTCAGAGAAGATATGTATTATTACTCAAGATCGCAATACAACTATATGCTTATCTCTAGGAAGAGATGTCTGATTTTCCATTTTTTGTTACATCTTCATTTATACCCATTTTTAAAGTGGGGGATGATGTGGAAGGTCACCAATATAGAGGTATATTAAGTGGTTTGACTTCCACACTTTAAAATAATACAAAATTCAAGAAATTACTATTTTTATAAACTTACTATTTTTAGATTACACTACTAAAATTGAAATTTGGGGAAATTCTATTGGGTTTTCAAGGGTAAAAATCCATCGAGTAGATCTCCATGCCATCTCACAGTGTTCTCCTCATTCTTATCTTTTCAACGATTCAAATGGTGAGTCAATTGGAGCTACGGTGCAAAAGTTATGGCTCCCAAAAGTTATGTCACCAATTGGGGTGGAACTGTCACCTGAATTGTCGCCTAAATTGTTGCCCAGATCATATAGGTAACCATGCTCCTCCACTCACCTCTTATTCCTTTGGTATGTTTGAGAGCTTCTCAAGTATCTTAGCCTTTTTCTTTGATCGCATTACCCTCCATGGCACTCGAAGCTTAACCCACAGTCATCCCATATTCCCAAATGAATACATGGTGGTAGCACTTCCTTTGGTTCTTCGAGCTTCACACTCCAAAAATGGTAGACCTGTAACCTACAACTTCAAAAATCTCCACTCCTCACCAATCTAGACTAAAAACCTCTCTTCTTGACTTGGAAACCATTACTGTATCTTTGTCAACTCTGTAAACACTTCTAATTTGTAAAGGATTCAATTTCATCACTCTAGTTCTCTGGTTCACTAGGCACTCAAAAATTATAGTAAGGTAAAGTGTAAAATGACTTTGCCTCATTTATTTATAAGTCCTTTAGGAAGTTTACCTCATTAATTTCCTTTCGCTACTTGTCATCTCTAGCTATAAATGCATATCTTTTAATGGTCTTTACACTTTGAATCTTGCATCGAGCATTTGGTGTTTTAACAAACTTGTCCCATCATTCCACTCACACACTTGTTGTTATGACTAACCTTATCATATTAATAGTCTATTCCTTCCCATTCCTTTCTTGGAAGTGGATGACAATTGTCCCATCTTTATTATGAAGTGGAAGATAGCTATGACCCAATTGGTGGGAACCTTTCAAAATACTTTCATAGTGCATTTAATGACTCATGCACCCTTAATCACTTATGTGCCATATATGACTCTTGTGCCTTTGAAACCTATGAGCCCACATTTTATGTCTTGTATTCATATGCATGATGCCTTACCCCACACTAAAAGGGTTCACGGTCCTCCATGAAAGTACAACCACAAATTTAAATTACTTTAAAGAGTCATAAACCTCAAGGGCAATGTTTTTTATTGAAAGAAGTAAATCCTAACCTAATGGCCTTAAGCCTTATTGATTAAAAAATTTAGACTAAATAGAATCACAATTCGATCAAATTCAACTCCTAATATAGTGTCTTGGGAGAAAGTGTCCATCTATTCACTTTAGTCAGCAAGCTCTGGTAGGTTGAATGCTATGAACTATAAATGGTCTATCCTAATAGATACGTAGCTTTCCAAGGTGATGTGCAAATTGAGAGTCATAGAGTAAGACTTTCATGCCTAGAGAGAAGACTTTATTCTTAATATGGTGATCATGCCATACTTTCTGTTTACATTTTTTAACGTCTTGACTCTAGTGGGTGAGAAACTGAGCCTCATCTAGTTTCATTAAATCATTGATCCAAGATTTCAAAGAGGCATCATCATTCAAGTTTCTCATACATGTTATCTAGAGAGATAGTAATAATAACTCTACTAGAATGACCACTTCTTTTCCATATACTAGGTTGAATGGTGTGCTTTTGTTAAGGAACTTATATGTATTTTGATAGGCCTAAAGTACTACAGATACTCGATCATCCCAGTCAGTCTAGCCAACATTAAAAAAATTTCTCAAAGTGGTACCGAAGATCTTATTAAAGGCTTTAGTTGTTCCATTGGCCTATGGGTAGTATGGTGTATCTTATGGTGCATGATCATGAACTCAGCTAACAAGATGTCAATAGTTTCATTCAAGAAATGGGTATCTTGATCACTAGTGAAACTTAGGGGGCATCTAAACTGTGTTATAATGTTTTCCCAAATTAATCACATGGTAGTTATTTTATATAGTCTTTTATTGGTATTGCTTCATCCCAACACATGAGATAGTCAGTTGTCTCAATGATGTAATGAGTGCCCATTCATCATCCTACTGGAGTGATAGGCCTCGCAAAGTTAATAGCCCACTTTTTGAATGATTCTTGAGAAGGAATAGGGTGCAATGGCATAGCATCTCTTCTATTAGGTTTTCTTATGTGCTAGTAGACATCACATTTCCTAATATAAGCTTTTGTATCTTTGTATAAAGTTGGCCACTAGAGTCTAGCAAGTAAGACCTTGCACGTAGTAGCCTCTCCAACGTAGTGTCTTTTAGCAATACCTTCGTGGACTTCTCATAGCACTTCAGGGAGCTCATATTACATTACATAGTAGTGAATTACCTCATCATGGTCCATTTTGTATATATCTCCTACTATGAGTTGATAAGGTTTGGCACAGATCACAGGTTGATTTTTCTATTGTGAACTAAAAGAGTCAAGTGCACAGCTAATGTTGAGAAATTACACAATATCCTCCATTTATTTAGATACCCAAGTAAAAGAGCTAAACATTAATAACATCATCTTTTATGGCATGTGGGAGATCTTCATTTTCAATTCAGGATAAGTGACCAGGGCCATAGTTGGTCTTCCTGGGCTTCACTACTACAAAAAACTAGAATTCTTGAAAAAGTACAATCTAGTGGCAAATCCTTCAATGTAATACTAATTTGTTGACAAGATACTTCAAGGCCTCATGGTCTGTATAAAATATAAATAGAGTAGCCAAAAGGTATTGCCTAAACTTTTATAGAGTGTAAACCATAGACAAAGCTTTATGCTCGATAGTGGTATAGTTCTATTTTGTTAATGTCAGCTTCTTACTAGCGACTTAAATCATGTGATCTAAGTTTCCATCACCTAGTTGTGCAAGTATCATGCTAATTGGCATCCTAGATGCATCAACATGGACATGAAAAGGCTTTGTCCAATTAGGAAATTACAAGATAGGAGTTGTAACTAACCTTTATTTGAGTGTTTTGAAGGCTCCTTTACAAGAATTAGTCCATATAAATTATTCATTGTGCTTTAGAAGGTCTCCCAAGGGTGTGGTGATCTTGGCATAACCCTGAATGAACTTTCTATAGTAGCCCATGTTCCAAGGAAAGTGTGCACCTCACACTAAGTTTTGGGCACTAACAGTTAGAGAATAAAGAAGACCTTGGTTGGATCCACTAGGAGTCCCTCCTTACAAATGATATGCCCAAGGAGTACACTAAAAGGTGTCACAAATAGGCACTTCTTCAAATTTAGGTAAATTTGCAATAGTTGACAATGTTCAAGCATGAGCCTCAGATTGGCACAATGGTCCTTGATTAACCTGTATATCATCTAGTCATCTAAGTAGACTTGGAGAAACTTATAGATAAAATCTTTGAAAGCCTCAATTGCTATCTGTGAGAACACTATCAGGGAATTTTTCAACCCAAAAGGCATGATGGTATAGGTAAAAGATCCACATTCATTAGAAAGGTAGTTTTGGATCGGTCTTCCTCAGTTATCTGGACTTGGTGGTACCCTGATAACCTATCAATAAAAGAGTATATCTCACAACCGATAACACCTTCTAGTATTTCCTCCATGAAAGGTGTTGGAAAAGGATATGTCACATAAGATACATTTAAAACATGGTAATCCACATATATCCAAATATGCCCATCCTTTTTTATATTGATTACTATGAAACTCACCCAATCAGATTCATCAATGGGAGTAATTACTCTGGTGCAAAGCATGTTATGAATTTCCTCTTTTATGTGTGCTCAGAGGTTAGGATTCATCCTGTATGGACATTTCTTCATTGGGTGAGTGTCGTCAATTAGCTTTATGTGTATATTCCCTAGAGACGGGTGAACTCCTTTCATTTTGCTATAATTCCTCAGAAATACATCCTGATATTCTTTCAACAACTCAAAAATCTATGAAATTTCTATCTTAGTCCAATAATTTCCAATTTTAACAATCTTATGTTCTTTTTCCATGCCAATTTTAAGTTGAATAGTTTGAATGGGCTCATGAAAAGGGTTATCTATTGGAGAGCTTGTGTCATAAATAGTTCATGAACCAATATTTGTATGGATTCATAGATTGTTATTCAAGGGGTTGAACGAAGTGGACCCCTCACCTTCATCTACTTGAAATATTAGTTTTTGCTTTCCTAGTTAGATCTCTTTATGATGCTCCTCATTAGGAACTATAGATGGTGTAGGCTCAATGAATAAATGTAATGGTTCTTTAGGTTCCTAATAAATAAGGCATAACCAGTCTTCAATGGGACTTAGATCTCTTATGATTACTTCATGCATGGCTTGAAGGGTAAGGTTCAAGTCCATCCTTGGTGAAAAATAAGAAAGTGCCAACATCATGTTTTCCTTTAATAACTACTAGAATCTAGTACCCATGTACCCTTCTTCATGAATGTACCAAGCCCATGCCCAAATGTACGAAGTCCCATTGAACGCATGGACCTAGAGGTACTCTGGTAAGAATGTTTCATTAGCTTACCATATTGTCTCATACACTTCAATATGAGGTTCAAGTGCTTTCATGCCACTATAGCTAAGCATGCCTTTGATCTTATTATCATGGTGAAATCTATGATGTAGAGAAACTCACACTTGATCCCAATATAAAAAGCACTTTTTATGAGTACAGCACCATCAAGTAGTGGTACCATCACAAATGTGATCTAAAGATCACATCCAATCATTTTCATTATCATAGAACTCTTTGAGGTGTTGGACAAAGTCACATACCTCCATTTATCCTTGAAACTATGGAGCTTCCCCTAGTCTCTCCAATGGTGGTCTCTCCAGTGGTCCTCACATTGCTAAACCCATGAGGTGCACAAACTTGTGGTGTTTAAGAAGCTGGCATAGGATACTCTCTCTTTTGTTTATGGTGTTTAATAATCTTCTAGTTAGATCATAGTCACCATGGGCCCAACAGTTACAAGCATTACTTGTAGTATTTAAGATAGACTAGTTGTCTGTCTACCAGAGAATACTAATGGGAAATGGATCATGTTGTTCCTCATGTTGAGTAGTAACATTATACAAGTTGTTAATGTTTTCATTCATGCTCATGAGCTTGACATAGGGAGGCCCTTGTGCTTGATCTAAAGGTATTACTATGTGTTGATTGATATTCTCAAAATTAATGTACCAATTTTTAAAATACAAATCCATGTGGTTCTCGTAGAAGCAAAGCCTTCCTAATAGGGTTGGATAGTCATCAACTTATACCAACTCTAAGACCTCAAAATTGGCTTTAAATAGAACCCCAAGTATATCAATGGTGGCATTCTTGAGGAATCCTATAGGATGCACTCGAGTCTTGTTTTCCATAAAGAAAACATGTGGAGAGGGTTGTAGGGTTGTATTATCCATTTTTCACCAAGCATCTTTGGTGAGAATGTTAACTTCCATATCAATATCCACTAGAATATCCCGTATCACCCATCTATTAATAACAGCATTTACAAATATTTCTCCATCATTTGGGGAAGAGGAACTAGGAATTTCCTAGCATCATACATGATTTAAATAGCGATCTTCACTTTACCACCTGAGGTGATGGTGGACTTAATTTGGTAGGTGGGCTTGACCTTTAAGCCAAGTGCTGAGATGAGGAATGATGTCTTCATTTAGCATACGTTTTCATAGTTCTTGAAAATCATCTTGCACCATAGAAAGTTTGGATTATTTTTATACTACGGTGCATTATGTGACATCCTTGTCTTAGAGGTATTGAATCTTGCCATGGAGATCTTACAAAAGTTTAATTATATCTTTAAGGATATCCTTTTATTGATGTGCATCAGGGTATTTCCTCATCTGTGGTTCTTCTTAATGTACCTTTTCAATTGGGTTTGTTGTGGATTAAGTTTGACCTCTACTATGAGTGGTGACGTTCACTTATTACACTATGGGGATGGTTAATCATGTATGCCATTTTGGTTTATCTATATGAATCATGTTGGCACCATTTTCATTTTGTTCCTTAGTGATGGTTGCATATATATCAAGGCATTCTCCTAGTCAATGATCTTTTTTGCAAAATGCACAGGTTGGGTACTCGAAGCACTCTCTTTAATAGTGGTTTAGTGAACCACATTTATAATAGGTTCTTGGTGGAAATTGACCACCACCTCACCCTCATCCTCTCCCTCACCCTCGACAGCCACCATTGTCTTGAGTATTGGCAACTGATGTTTGACACATGCCGCACACTCAAACTTCATGAATGTCACTAATCAATTAATAATCATTGGTGTCATGTGTGTAAGCATCACAAATTTTATAATACTCAAATACCTTTATGTTTGTAGCCTATCAAAAAAGTGGACAAGAATGGACATCATGTTCTTCATGACAAATCTCATAGGTTTGTTTCAGTACTGTGCAAATGTTTTTGCATAGACAGTTGTTCCTTGTATGCCCTTCAATCTCATAGTCGGTACACTAGACACCACTACATGTCTCATGTGCATTTTTTATCATTAACTTCTCAAGCTGAGATGCCATGGATATTATATGTGCCTCCATAAAGGGAATAATCTTGTATCCATGCTTCTTATTACTTTAGCATAGAGGGAAGCTTTCAACACCTCACGTGCACTTGTAAAGGTTCTTTGTGACAAGGTCCATCAAAAAGGTATCAATAATCCTCCCATGAACCATTGTGCATGCTGAGCAAGATTGATTTCAAATGACAACTTGGAAATTAAGGCTTTGAATTATGCATCATATTCATGTACACTCTTTGTAAGTCCCTATTTTATGTCTTTCAGCATTGCTATACTTTTTTATTCAAACTTAGAAATGTCAAATTCCTACAAAAAGGCTGCTTTGAGCTAGTAATAGTCAACCACTACTTACTGAGGGTCAAATTTTTGATACCATTTATGTATGTCCTCAAAAAGGGTGGTTTCAAACTATGTTGCCTTTCATTCAGAAGACGTGATGCCACGTGCCCTCCAAATTAATTCACACTTATGAACATGCTCAGCTGCATTCTCTACCCCATGGTGTTTAGGTAAATGCAATGTCATCTCATAGTAGACCATAGTGGGTTGTGGTTGAGCAGGTGGTTTTTGGGAAGATCCAACTCCAATTCTAGGAGGGGGTCTAATTCCTCTAGCACCTCTTAGTCCTCCTCTAGTGCCTCCAATAGCAGTGCCCATGGGAAGAGGCATGGCAGGGGGTTGATTTCTTAGGTTTGGTCTTGTATTCTAGCCTTGAGGACCAGACCTTCCAGGCATTCCAATATGTGCCATAGATTTCTTATGTAGAGGGAAAGATGTAGATTCCATATTATCACTTAATGGCCTAATTTTAGTCTCCCTTACTCATTTAGTTTTATATCCTATACTATTTGTATCCTAATTCTATATATGTATTCTATCTGACTCAAAGGTATGAGCATGCACTATGGTGGGGGATCCTGGTTGACTCATACTTGGATCTTCATCTCTAGTAGTCTAGCTCAATTCTCCTTCATAGGATAAAAGTGGTAAAAGGCGTGGCTTGAAAGTGACAGGTTCCTCATGCATGTTTG
The DNA here is from genome assembly GCA_037957365.1 of Torreya grandis. Taxonomy (NCBI): domain Eukaryota; kingdom Viridiplantae; phylum Streptophyta; class Pinopsida; order Cupressales; family Taxaceae; genus Torreya; species Torreya grandis. Next base: position 2,368,710 of record JARHVA010002185.1, read on the forward strand.
GTTCCCTATGGCTCTTTATTGTGCTCCTCATGTTTTTTTGATCTCTTCTTGTGCCACTAACTCCCATGATCCTCTGTTGAGCTTCATCATACTTCCATTTCCATAATTCTTATTGCCTTGCTACCATGTTAAACCCACAATCTCCAATCAACCATTAGTCTCCTCTCTAAATGTGTGGCTCATGCACAGGAGATTTTAGCCCTCCATGGGTAGTGTTTCTAACCCAAGCTCAATAATTAGCATCTTAATCTCGAAGGAAAATAATGAAAGATAACGTCCCCTTGGTTCTTGCAGAAAATAGAACTTTATTTCCTCAGGGAATGAATAGGTGGTTACCGTGTATTCCAAAATGTAACTATTTTGATCACCTTTTCACCAAAAATTCACTGCTCGTATTCAAGGAACTTCAAGTCATGTTAATCTCCTTTGTCGTTCTAGTGTCTAAGACTGCCTTCTTTCAATATTTTTGGAATGTCCTTTAGCGAATGCTAGGATCCAAGAATGTAAGAGAACTGGGACCTCAGAAAATAAAGTCTCATATAATGAGCTATAGAGATTCTGCTCTACCCACTATCATGCAGAAATTCTTGGTTCAAGATATGAAACCGCAAAGTTATCTTCAACATTGATAACTCATTTTTCAATATTCTCTAGTGTAACGCACTCAAACATTCCCATAATTATGCTTCAATTACTTTAGGTCTCAATAATGGAACCAAAATGTTGGGTTTGTTTAGTCAGTTCTACTATGATGCTAGAGTTTCTCCCTAACAGGTTGGTGCATTATCCCTATCATGCAAGAGGTAAGTCTCACGTGCTCACCCAAAGTATGTAGTGAAAGACTGATTCCTAAAGGCTTTGAAACACAATGTTGTATGTTTGTTCATCTCTTGGAATGCAAATCTTTAAGTTATTCAATACCATAAATATACCACTATTATTCCCATCATCTCAGACTTAACTACTACAGTAACTAGGATCACCATCATTATTTGATAGTAGCAATAAAAAGGAAAAGATACCCACCATTTAGATATAAAACATATTCATTATTCAACACTTAGGATATTCACGAATCATCACATGTTATATCAAATAATAACTATTCATTGATTGCTTAACAAATTACAAGACAAAATGATGTCTATATTCTCCAAAGGTCCACACACACACAAATGATTAAAATAGGGGTTTTTATACTTGTTTTACCCTAACCAAGTGTCAAGATTATAACTATCATGGACAAATGGCACACAGACTCCAAATATGCTAAGAGTCATGGCTCTTATAACTACATGTTACTATAGAATTGGGCCTCTACACCCCTAGATCCTTGCTTTATGTGTGTGTGTGTGTGTGTGTGTGTGTGTGTGTGTGTGTGTGTGTGTGTGTGTGTGTGTGTGTGTGTGTGTGTGTGTGTGTGTGTGTGTGTGTGTGTGTGTGTGTGTGTGTGTGTGTGTGTGTCCAAGTGTTCCATTTCTTACGGGCTAGTATTAAACCTCCAATCGATAGGAGACCCTATCGATTGGAGGTTTTGTATTAGCCCATAAGAAATGGAACACTTGGACACACACACACACACACACACACACACACACACACACACACACACACACACACACACACACACAGATGTGTGTGTGTGTGTGTGTGTGTGTGTGTGTGTGGGTGTGTGTGTGTGTGTGTGTTAACTATCATGGACAAATGGCACATAGACTCCCATTATGCTAAGAGTCTTGGCTCTTATAACTGCATGTTACTATAGAATTGGGCCTCTACACCCCTAGATCCTTGCTCTATGCTATATATACATATACATATATATATATATATATATATATATATATATATATATATATATATATATATATATATATATGTATATATATACATATATACATATACATATATATATATGTATATATATATATATGTATATATATATATGTATGTATGTATATATGTGTGTGTGTATATATATGTATATATATATATATATATATATATATATATATATGTATATATGTGTATATATATATATATATATGTATATATGTATATATGTGTATATATATATGTATATATATATATATATATATATATATATATGTATGTATGTATGTATATATATATATATATATATATATATATATATATATATATGTATGTATGTATGTATGTATATATATATGTATGTATGTATGTATGTATATATATATATGTATGTGTGTATGTGTGTATGTATGTATGTCCAAGTGTTCCATTTCTTAGGGGCTCGTACAAAACCTCCAATCGATAGGGTCTCTTATCGATTGGAGGTTTTGTACTAGCCCGTAATAAATGGAACACTTGGACACACACACACATATATGTATGTATGTATGTGTGTGTGTGTGTGTGTGTGTGTGTGTCCAAGTGTTCCATTTCTTATGGGCTAGTACAAAACCTCCAATTGATAGGGTCAAAGTGTCCTACTTGATATACTCTTCTAACTGCTCTCGCATCCCTCGTGCTCTGATTCCCACATGCTCCCTTAGTCTTCTGCTTCTATTTTGAATCCTCTGATCTTAGGTCCCTCATGACACATTTTATTTTGATTGGGTCCTCCCACGCTAGGTCTCCCTCACCTTTGTCTTTTCATGCCTTTTCAACTCTCTCACTTGTCAGTCCTATGCCATGGTCATCCCGCATCATGGTTCTCCCGTGTCGTATCGGTACTTGAATACAAAATGGATAATGGTCCCTCCATGCTGCACACCAAAATTAGAACAAATACTTGGTGAAAATTGAGGAGCTAACAAAAGGCAAGCGATGATAATTATATAATGCATGAGTTGGTTGTTATCACTGGGAAGTTACTTTTAGCTTGCCCTTAAAATTAGTTTTATTGGGATATATAAATAATACTTCCTCCATAGTCAATGATCTAAAATATCAGGCTAACATTGTCTAATGGACAATCAAGTATCTTTGAGATCTTATAAATTATTAAAATAATCTTAGTACATATTTCTGATATTATTTTTAGATAATTAGTTAGCAATAGTAGTTGCAAACTTTTAGTTTTGCTTGTTTCTTACTATTCCCTTTTGTATTATAGACTATGCATGCCAACATCTATCTAGTTTTGTGTTATGTATATCAACTCGGTGCCTATTAAATATAGTTTGAACTCGTCTCATTAAGTCCAACCCCATGTTGTGTTGAACCCAATCCATATAGCAATCAAGTTTAGGTGGACCCTACTAGTCTTAGCTCTTCCCAAACTTGATAAGTTAGACAGAGTGAAACACTAACCATGGCTTGCTACATAGCATGTGTCAGCATGGGGCCAACCTCGAGCATGTATAGGTGGAGACACAATAAGGCAAGGACCTAGTGAAACTTGGGAAACAAAGTGAATGAGGTGTACATGTGGTAGAACTTGAAGTAAATATGAAGAAGACACTTGGGAGATATAAAAGGACCATGGAGACCAAAATAGGATATAGGGGTGATGTGGTAGATGCAAAGTATCGATCTAAATATCAAGGTTTAACTTTCTATAATGCAAATTTAATATAGGGAGGCAAAAAGGTCACCAAAGGGATAAGAGTAATGATGTGGATGATTCTAAAGGGGCCTCCAGAAAATAGAGAGATGCCACATGGGATGAAAATGATGATGAAGCACTCCATGATGTTGGGCTCTTTAACCATCCAATATAGATGTTGACTAGTCTAAACCAGGGGAGTTGCATTTTTTGCATAGAAGACATTATATCTTTCCACAAAGAATGAAATCCATCATAAACTAAAGCATTGCATGGAAATTCATATCCCAATTGGTCTACCCCCATAATTACTTTACATGAACTTATATTATATATTAAATATTAGTTATTATATAAAAATTCATCTTACCTTTGTTTACACTTTATTATAGATTTATGTTTAAGCTTGACTGTGCATCAAAATTGAATTTGGGTAGATAAAGACATAAATTAATTATAGATGAACATAAGTTACAATGTAGACTTGGGAACCTTAGTGTCTTATCTTCATATCATTGGCATTGTGGTGCTGAGTTGAATCGTACATCAAACATGGAGCCCTCTCAAAATCAAATCAATGTCATGTTATCCTTGTCAATCTTCACGATAGCTAATGTCTAATATAAGATTCATCCACATTCCACATTGTGTACCCCTTTATGATGAATGAAATTAGTGTAAATCTAACATCTCTCTTAAATCTATATAGTTGATCTGACCCCAACATGTTGGGCTCTTCAACCAACCAATATAGATGTCACCTAATAAAAACCAAGGTAATTTCAATTTTGATATACAAATTACATGAATATGCTATCTCTTTCCATAAATCTTGAAATCCATCATAGACTAATGCATTGTAATCTAAGGAAAGGAAAGCGATGATAATTATATAATGCATGAGTTGGTTGTTATCATTGGGAAGTTACTCTTAGCTTACCCTTGAAATCAGTTTTATTGGGATACATAAATAGTACTTCCTCCATAGTAAATGCTCTAAACTATTAGGCTAACATTGTCTAATGAACAATCAAGTATCTTTGAGATCTTATAAATTAGTAAAATACTCTTAGTGCTTATTCTTGATATTCTTTTTAGATAATTAGTTAGTAATAGTAGTTACAAACTTTTAGTTTTGCTTGTTTCTTACTATTCCCTTTTGTATTAAAGATTGTACATGCCAACATCTATATAGTTTTGTGTTATGTATATCAACTTGGTGCATATGAAATATAGTTTGAGTTCATCTCATTGAGTCCAACCCCATGTTGTGTTGAACCCAATCCATATAGCAATGAAGTTCAAGTAGACCCTACCAGTCTTAGCTCCTCCTGGACTTGACAAGGTATAGAGTGAAACACTAACCATGGACTGTTACATAGCATGTGTTAGCATGGGGCCAACCTCAAGCATGTATAGGTGGAGACACAATAAGGCAAGGACCCAATGAAACTTGGGGAACAAAGTGAATGAGGTGTACATGTGGTAGAACTTGAAGTAAATATGAATACACTTGGGAGCTATAAAAGGACCGTAGGGACCAAAATATGATATAGGGGTGATGTGGTGGATGCAAAGTGATCGATCTAAATATCAAGGTGCTACTTTCTATAATGCAAATTTAATATAGGGAGGCAAAAAGGTCACCAAATGGATAAGGGTAATGATGTGGATGATTCTAAAGGGGCCTAAAGAAAATAGAGAAATGTCACATGGGATGTGATGATGAAGCACTCCATGATGTTGGGCTCTTTAACCATCCAATATAGATGTTGACCAATCTAAACCAAGGCAATTGCAGTTTTTGCATAGAAATCATGAAAAGACACTATCTCTTTCCACGAAGAATGAAATCCATCATAAACTAAAGCATTGTATGACAATTCATATCCCGATTGGTCTGCCCCCACAATTACTTTACACAAACTTATATTATATATTAAATATTAGTTATTATATAAATATTCATCTTACCTTTGTTTAAACTTTATTATAGATTTATGTTTAATCTTGATTGTGCACGAGATTTGAATTTGCGTAGATAAATACATAAACTTAATTATAGATGAACATAAGTTATAATGTAGACTTGGGAACCTCAATTTCTTATCTTCATATCATTGGCACTGAGTGTTGAGCTGAGTCGTACATCAGACATGGAGCCCTCTCGTAATCAAATCAATGTCATGTTGTCCTTTCCAATCTTCACGATAGCTAATGTCTAATCTAAGAGCCATCCACATTCCACATTGTGTACCCCTTTATGATGAATGTAATTATTGTAAATTTAACATCTCCCTTAAATCTATATAGTTTGTCTGACCCCAACATATTGGGCTCTTTGACTAGCCAATACAGATGTCACCTGATAAAAACCAAGGGAATTGTAATTTTGACATATAAATTACACGAACACGTTATTTCTTTCCATAAATCATGTAATCCATCATAGACTAAAACATTGCAATCTAAGGAAAGACAAGCAATGAATGAGCAAGATGAACAACTAATTAGAACCCTGTCTCATAACACAAGGTTTAATATTTGCACCAAATTTTGTATTTTGCATAACATATAATTTATGTTATAATATTATATATAAATAATTAAATATAACATAATTTCATATAATACAATATATTATAATATTTTATTATGTATAATATATTTATAATAGCTTTATTTAATATAATATAAAAATATATTAGAAGAATATATAATATATTATTATTATATTATAAAATTATATATTATTATAAAAGACAACACAATATATCTAAAAATTTATAGAAAATACAAAATATTAAATTATATATATAGGATTGCTAATATTATACTTTGTGTTAGATGACATAAAAACTCACCTGTCATGCCCAAGGATTGACACGCTTCTTCCAAACCCAACCTCCTCTTCACATGCATCCCCATCCTCTTCAGGTACATACTTTATATTTAATCAATAGCTAATTATTGTTCCATTCAAGTGGTATGGCTAATCTTTCTGTGTATTAATACACGGTCTGCTTTCTAATCGAAGAATGAATATCTATTTGGAAAATTTGATATCGTCTCAAAGAGATGAACATGATGGTGCTGGTACTAAAATATTTGGTGATGGATGTGTGAAGTTATCGTGTCAAAGAGATGTACATGATGAAATAGACTTGAAGCTCGTAGGAAACTGTGTGTAATCCGTATATTATGCACACTAATGTCTTCTAGCAAGGCCTTCCACGCTTATTTTGTGCTGTGGAATCCCCAATAAATTCTATATGTAGTTTTATTTTATGTCTTTACTTGCAATCTTTAAAACATCATCGGGATTATAATTCATATTGTTTCACATATTTTTTATGAATGGAACTCTTATGAGAGTCTTTAAGAGTAGCGAGAATTTGGGCATGGCATACCCGAAGACTCAACATCTAGCATGATGTTTTGCGGAAAGATATTTGAGATTAGAAGTGCAGAGCATGGTCACTGGTATTTCAAGACCAAATATGCTCGGGTTTAGTTAGATGGACTACCACATCCTCGGCTTTAAAATTCTCAATGTATCGTTTCGAGGGATCGTCAACTGATCAAGCAAATTTGTTTTGCAAATTTCTCACATTTTATTTGTTTTGTAAATTTACAGAACTTTTGTCCCACATCGACCATGATGGAGGATGTTACAATGTTTATATTGAATAGTTCTCACGTTGCAATGCGGAGATAAACATAATTATAATTAACAAATGTTGTGAGTGTTTGAAAAAAAATTACATTTGGAAATCTAACTTTCCTTATTTAGATAGATATATATAATGTGGAGATAAACATAATAATAATTAACAAATGTTGTGAGTGTTCGAAAAAAAATTACATTTGGAAATCTAACTTGCTTGCTTTCTTTATTTAGATAGATATATATATAATATCTTTAAAATTTGACAGTATTGAGGAATTGTAATGGTGCACTGATCCCTAAAAATAATAAGTGTTTGCTTCATCTACAACTATTTTAATTTGAACTGATCCCTAAAAATAATAAATGTTTGCTTCATCTACAACTATTTTAATTTGAGTGTTTTGGGTTCTGCTCGGCAAGTCTGTGTTACCTTATCAATGAAATATCGAAGCCCAAAAGTCTACGAAGCTCGTTGTGCATCTATTTTAATCTTCAAAAGCCCTAAGAGCTCTTTGTGCTTGAACTTGAAAGGAAAACTTAGGAAAGAGAGAGAAGGGGTTAGCATGTAAAGGATATGTTGGATGCACTTCACACTTTGTGTGTGGGCACACTACCTACATACCAATACTCTGAGGAGGAATCAAACTAATGTAGTTCTCTCATTGAAGTGCTTGGTGCAATTGTGTATAAAAATGCAACTAGATGTGGAACTGGGTGTACTTCAGATGGCTAAGGACTGGTGCAAGATTTGAATAAGCTTGAAATAATATTGAAAGGTTGTATACAAAGAATAGGGAAAAGTGATTGAGTGCACTTGCTTGTATTCTTGCTTCTCTCTTGTAAATGAGTGCCAACCCTTCTAAATAAACTTTGAATCGCCTTTTATAGGGGATTTAATGATTGTGGGTTAAATAAATTCGCATTAGGCTGACATGAATTAGGATAAAGATCCAAGAGAAAATGATTGTCATAACCTATTTTGTACTTAGACAACAGCGCCAAAAATAGGACACCGTAGGTTTCAACGCCCCTGTCCAAGTTGGGGGCTATTGTCTAGAGGGAATGAGACCTGGGGGGATGAATATAGGCCTGAAAGAGCTACTTGGATCTCTAAGGGTTAAGTCTAGAAGGCTATGGATGACTGAATCGATGGAAAAAAAGCCTATAAGGGTTGTGTAAGCAAGTAGAAGGACCTATGGATTGGGTGTCATTAACCACACTCAAGTAGCCAAATTTTGCATTTTACATGATTACATTTGCCCCCCTTTATTATAGTGATGTAGCAAAGCAAAATACTAGGATAAAAGAAATTATAAAGCATACCTGAACTTACCTCTAAGGGAGAAGTTCATGAAGTTATGTGGTGCTAGATGTGTATAGAGAGAGCATGCTATGAAGTGTGAATCTGCAATGAAAAACATAGAGTAGATTAGTTCTTACAAGATACAATATATTTAAAATAAGAACGTACAAAGCTAGGTAAGATAAAGAGGAAGAGAAAGGAATGAATACACCTCACCAGATATGTAAACCAATACAAAACCTGTTGTGATGTTGGATTGTGCTGGATGATGTTGGGTATGTATTCAATCAAGAGTAATATCGTGAACGGAGCTAAGTGCTCAATTCCCTAGAAGGTGGCTCAAAAATGCAAATGCAGTCCTTTGGCTCCATCAATGCCAACTAAGTGAAGTTAACAAATCATTCATGTTCTAATCAATGTTTGGAGCATGTGTCCAATCCTTCTGAATAGGTGGCTCAAGAATTCAAAGGCTGGCCCTGTGGCTCCATCATTTCCAACTAAGTGAAGTTAATAAATTATAAGTGTGTTAATCGATGTTTGAACTGTGTGTCCAATCCCTCTAAATAGGTGGCTCAAATATAAAGGCTGGCCCTTTAGCTCCATCATTGCCCCGTGAAGTGAATATATGAAGTGATACCAGTATAGAATAGATGTCATATGAAATGGCTCATAGAGCCCATGGATGCTCTAAAAATCTAACAATGTGGCGTGAATAGTTGAATGTATTCTAAAAACTAGGCCACTCTTGGCCATTTTAAAATATGGAGGTTAGGCTTGTATAAAAGCACTCTCAAACTGATACAATATGATTATGTGAAAGCCAACTCAGGAACTCGAGTACTTGGGAAGTTAAACTTGTATGAAAATTCAATTTGAAAATGATGCCAACCACCTACATATGGAGTAAGGCATGCAACTGCTAAGAATGCATGGGTAATAAATTGAACTCGAAAACAAAATAAGACCAATGTGTCATGCACATTGCCCTCAATCACTAGTGTCTAGAACATGGATTCTAATCTGAAAGCTATGTCAACTACCTAATTTGAAACTAGAAGTGAGAGACATCATGCCACGCATGATATCCCCCTATATCTAGATTCCATGAGAAAATTGTAATGAAACTGTTGATTCTGACTGATTTGGATGTGCAAAAAATGTAGCTGAGCTAAACTTTTTTCTTGTTACTAGAAAACTTGGGTGTTTTTACTGCTTATATAAGAGTGCCAAAATGAGGACACCCTTATGTTTGGCACTATTATTTGTTTCTGACACTATTGTCCTATGTTAAAACTAGTTGTTGATCTAGAATTATCACTATTTTTATGTTTTGTTCTGACTAGTTTGACCTCTAGATTCCGAACTAGGTGATTGAATGTTGTTAATTTGACTGCTAGGAGATTTGATCTCTATGACAAAACCCTTATTTTTTCCCCCTCTTATGAGGGTAGGAATGATGAACCTGCAATGACTTTCCTTAGAAAAAAGAGTCCTACTAGTTTGTTATGCTCTATAGATACATGATATAGTAGTGATATTTGACAAGATATCTCTAGATATAAAAATGTTTGTATTGAGAAATTATTAGATCAAGAATGGTATGCCTAGATAGATATAACAATGTAAAAGCATGTGCAATGTATTGAACTGGAATTGGAAATGTTAGTTGTTAGTTGAAGAGATGGAGCATGATGTCCATCATGGCATCCAAGAAAGCAAGGTAAATGCATGATATGGATCATGGCATTGTAAACATGGAAAAACAATCAAGCAACAAACATATAAAGCAAGAAGCAAGAAACATATAGGGATGGCCAAGGGGCCATGCAAACAAGAGACATAGGCATATGTCACTCAAACTAGAAAGCCAGCATACAAGGCATATTCAAATGCCACATACACATACAATTTGAAACAAGTAAATATTGGCATGAGGGCCACAAGCACATAGAATATTACAAACAAGGGACATTGGTAAATGTTCAAAAGTATGCATACAAGAAGCAAAACTAGAACTGAAAATGCAATCACATAAGCTACGCTAAGAAAAGAATGAAAGCAAGTAAATTGGAAATACAAATGCATCTAACTAATCAAAGCAAGAAGTGAAAGTATGTAAGACATGTTAGTACAAGACTAGGTATATGCTAAGAGATACACAAGTGCTAGATATTAGTGAAATGTCAATATAGTAATCTGTGTAATCTAGTAAGTAATGTACATCAGTATGATAATTAGAGTGTGTGGTGTAAGAATGACATAACCTGGATGGTGTAGTCATGTATAAGATGCCTCCAGTGGAAAGATGTATCAATGTGTGTTTCGAATGTATAAGTAGGATGCCCCCTCAATGGGTAAAATGAAGCAATCAAGGAACTAGAAGTCACTGCACACACTCAAAAAACATCAAGTGAAGCATAGTAATGTAGATAAATCTACATACAATAGCATGAAATAGCAAATATAAGTCCTAGCGTGATAGTAGTAATGTAAAGCATGGATGATGCATATAATCAAAATATTTTTGGTATTTTGATAAATTTGAATGTTTTTGTATTTTGAATTTTTTTTTGTATTTTTATATAAACTATGTACAATCAAGCAAAAGATATTATCTACAAGTAGGCTGGGATAGGATGATACTAACCGATGAGTCTCATGCAGGGCTCCCTATCATGGTGCCTGTATCAAGGAGTGGAATTATGTGTGGATATGAAGCGCAATAAAAATGCTAAGACTATGGCTCTGAAAGCTGTATATGTTGTAGATGCTCTGAAATCTCTAAAGTAGTAACTGACTGTGGGGTCCTGCTATAAATTTAAAAAGTGGATATAATTGTAGGGCTCTTAGGGACCCATCTGAGAGTGGGAGAAGCTCTCTAAACATGTGCTTTATGTGTAGACCACTAAGATCTCAATGAAATTGCTCTAGGTATGAAAATTGTAATTGGCAGCTGTCTAGAATCCCAAAGTCATGGAGGTGTATGAACCCTCTATCTTGGTGATGGATGTGTCAATTGTGTCTAAATTTATACCATAGGAAGAACTATAACTAGTGAGAAAACTAAAACTAGTGGAAAATTTGGAACTGGTGACTATGAAGTAGATGGCTCTGAAGTGGGTAATGGTAACTCATATGGAACTCCACCAACTATATTACCTTGATTAGCATGAATGAATCTCATGCATCTGTGAACTATAGATGGTACTTCTTGAGTTTTTTGAATCCATGGGCGACCAAGTAACATATCAAAAACTCCTGCACATGTGTGGGACCAACTTGTAGAAGAAGTTTAATCTTGCCCAATGGACTCTGTATGTGCCCATGGAATCCACTAAAAATTGTATCTATGGGAGTAATATCCTGCTCTAAATAACTCAAATGCTATAATAATGTAATGGTGCACATGTTGACACTAGAACTAGTATCGATGAGGACACTGTGAATGGGTTGATTATGAATATGTGCTTTGATAAAAAAATGCATTATAATCTAAATTATCCTCCACAGTCTCCTGATCTAAGAAGGATATCAAAGGTCTAGCTAGAACTATGGACTCATACACACCAATCATACCACTCAAAGGATGTGACCCAACTAAAGGTGCCTAATATGTAACTGATGGTGGATGTGCATGATATGCATGGTGAACCATTGATGTGTTCCCTTTCTCTTGCTTAAAATTCTATGTAAATGGATTTGAGTAGATTTTCAAAGCTTTATCTTGTATTGGTTTTGCCTATGGAGGCTCAACTAAAGTGCCAAGATCAAGTAGGTTATCATCTATCAAGTCATGTATCTTATGTCTCAAATTTATGCATCTATTTGTAGTGTGGCCTGGTGCCTTATGAAAATTACAAAATACTAGCTGATCATATCCCCGTGGAAGAGGCTTTACTGGGTCAACTTCCTGAATAGGAGGGAGAGTAATGATGTTACATTCTAATAATTATTGTAAAACTCTGGCTAAAAAAAATAGTAAATTAGTAAATGCACGTTGAGGAGGCTCTAAAGCTGCATTTACTGTAGGTTGATTATGCCCTTTTGTATCATTGAACTTGACCTTGTATGGGACTTTACTATTATTCTTATTAGTTATGTCTAGAATGCTTGTATATTTGAGTTTGCCCATTGAAATGAGTTTCAATTCTCTTTCTTTTAGTGTATGACATAATTTAGTGAAGGAAAATAATCGCTTGAACATAATTGATTCATGAAGTGCTAGTAGAAGACTTTGTTTGAAGAGGTCCTGTAATCCATGATGTACCATGGGACTATTCATCTTAGCCAAGATGGTGTTATACTGAATGACATAGTCTGTGAGATGCTCATTTAGTTGTTTCTATTGAGCAATTTGAGCATATGAAACCTTATCACCAATGTTAATGCTAAAGTGTGCTAATAACATATCAATTAAAGGATTGAATTCATGAACTGACTAATTCAGTAGACTATAGAACCATTGTAAAGCATAATCTTTTTAGGCTCTATGGAAATAGCTTGGTAAGTAGTTAGTCATTGGGTACATAGTCTAAGCATGTTACATGAAAATCTCATAAATGTGTCTCTGGATCACCCTTGCCATCATATAGAATGAGTTTGAGTTGAACAAAACCTTGTGGCAAGGGTGTAGAAGCAATGTGATGTGCCAATAGTGTATACAGTAAAGCAAAAGAATCCAATGCCTATGTAGGTCTAGAGACACTTTGCTCAAGATGTTGCACCTTGGATTAAAGATATCTTATCTCTTACACAAGGGTTACCACATTATGAGAGAAGGATGTACTAGTTGTAACTAGTGGCATAGAGGTAAGTTGGGTTATTACAAGGGGTTTTTGAGATATAGTTGCCCCCATAGTGTCATTTTCAACTGGTTACTCTGTGGGAATGGAAAACTCAACTTGTTTAGCCTTTTTTTATTTCCATGATAGATTGAAAAATTAGTGTATGATCTTTAGGCTATTCCTTAAGTCTTTCTCTAAAATTTTGGAGGATCAAATCTTTGTTGAGTACAACTTAATTATCAACAATGGGTGGAAGTGGATTAGTAGTCCAATGTGGTGGATCATGAGCATCGATGTGTACATCATCATTATTATTTTCATACTTCTCTTTGTCAAAATTATCCTCATTAAAATTGGTGTAATCTAAATGTGTAGAATCTATGATTAGAACATGAATTGGTTGTTTATCCATGGTATATGGCCGAGTTCCAGGAATCTAGGTGAATTCAGGAGGATTGCCATTAAGTCTTTCACTTTGTCTTGAGGGAAGAGATGCATGGAACTTATGTGACATAAGGAAAACAACTTGAATAATAGTAGAAAATATTAAATTGATATAATCTAAACAAGGAATAAAAAATTTGCATAGAAAGGATACGAAGCTCCCAAACATGTAAGGTAATACCTCAAGAAGCAAATAGGTGCTAGTATATTCAATTAAGGATGTTTGAATTAATTTTTTCAAAATACTATGAATTTTTAAAATTGAAAATGAATTTTGGAGCTAAGTATGCAATATAAAATTTAGAAAATGGTTGGAAAACTAGTGGAAAATAACTAGGAGCTAGTTGATGCAACTAGGGTTTTGGAATGAATTTTTTAAAATTAGTATGATAATTTTGAAATTTTAATATGAATTTATAGAAAATTTGTAGAATTTTGCTTGAAAATTTTAGGAAAAATCAGAAAATATTTCTAAAATTAGAAATATATTTTTCCTAGTGTTTGGAATGTGTTTGTATGCAAAAAGGACCTAGTATGTGCAAACTAGGGTTTTTAAAATATATTGAAAAAATTGCAATTAATTTGTAGTTTTTTATTTTTAAATACAAAAAAAATCAAAAAATTATGGCAAAAAATTAGAAATAATTTACCCTAGGGTTTCTAGGGTTTTTGTGTGAAATTTGAAGTTGGGTGCATAAAATATTTTATTATTTTTTAGAATAATGGGATTTTATTCTTAATTAATAAACAGGTATAGAGTAAAGTATATTAGTAAATAATATGCAATAATTAAGCCACTGATTTATGTAAACAGATTATATTTTTGCCTTTTCTAAAAATAGTAATAAATGAGAGAAAATATGACTTAGCTTATTTTGAGTTGTCTGATCTGAGATAGGATCTAAGAATTTAGGTATAAGACTAGGATAGTGTTGGCAACAGGGTCCTAAACTTTCTTTTCTGATTGGATAGGAGTGTCGAAAGTGAGACACCCTAATGTTCAATGTTGTAGTCCTTTTTCAACATTGTTGTCCAAGTGATCTAAGTTTTTTGGGTTTTACTCAGTAGGTCCGTGTTACCCATTTATTGAAATATCAAAAGCTTGAAAGTCTGTGAAGCTCATTGTGCCTCTATTTTAATCTTTAAAATCCCTAGTAGATCTTTGTGCTTGAACTTGAAAAGAAAATTTGGGAAAGAGAGAGAAGGGGTTAGTGTGTAAAAGATACATTGGATGCACTTCACATCCCATGTGTGAGCACGCTACCTACATACCAATACTCTGAGAAGGGATCAAGCTAATGTAGTTCTCCCATTGAAGTGATTAGTGCAATTATGTATGAAAATGCAACTAGATGCAAAATTAGGTGTACTTTAGATTACGAGGGACTGGTGCAAGGGTTTGAATAAGCTTAAAATAATATTGGAAGGCTATATGTAGAGAATAGTGAAAAGTGATTGAGTGTACTTGCTTGTATTATTGCTTCTCTCTTGTAAATGAGTGTTAACCCTTCTAAATAGACTTTGAATGGCCTTTTATAGGGGATTTAATGATCATGGATTAAATGAATTTGCATTAGGTTGACATGAATTATGATAAATATCTAGGAGGAAATGATTGTTAGAACCTATTTTGTAATTGGATAATAGTGCCAGAAATAAGACACCCTAGGTTTTAGTGCTCCTATCCAAGTTGGGCATTGTTTTCCAAAGGGAATGAGACCTAGGGGGATGGACCTGGACCTAAAAAATCTACCTATGTCTGTAAGGGTTAAGTCTGAAAGGTTGTGGATGATTGGGAATCAGTGAAAAAAATCCTATAAGGGTTGTGCAAGTAAGTAGGAGGCCCTATGGATTAGGTGTCATTAGCCACACTCAAGTAGCCAAATTTTGCATTTTACATGACTACACCTTGATGAATTGATAGGTTTTTAGTGTGTCATGATGGAACATATAGTGACAAGTGTCCTATGCACCTTCCAAGTATCCTGCTATGTGTTGGGTTGTTGGGATGGATCAGGTAGTTAATAACACTAAGGCAAAAACAAAACACCATTTTGGAAGATGTAAATCATAATTTATTGGTCTTTTTTGTGTGAGAAAATACAAATCTAGCACTAGAAATTTATTATTTCCTTATTTTCTTGTATCAATTGTGACTGCTAAACACATTCTCTATATTGTAAGTGTTACATAATGGTATGCAACTTTGTTGTGTGTCATTTATGAAATCTGAAATAAGGTCTTCTTTCCCTATTTCTTATTATTGCAGCTAACCTATCATGAAGCCATGAATTCAACTATATTTGTGTTTTATTTTGGTTTGTTATTGAATACATAAAATACAATACAACAATTAATGTGCTAGTAATTAATTAAAATACATTAAATATAGCATATCTTATAAGCATGTGTTTTGAGCTTTTTTATAGAAACTTCTAAAAAAATCACGTTTTTGTTTTTGTTGATGCATTAAGTAGATAATACTAATCATTATGTCAACATAATATTTTTAGTGATAGTGCCCAACTATATTAGATGCCCCATCTCATTGGAGATGATGAAGGAGCCTCTCTATGCCTTTTAGGTCAATGTCATTCTCAAAGAGGTTAATCATTTTAAGGTTATAATCATAGTGTATGAAGGTGAAGGGAAGAAAGTGGTGGAAAATCATCTATTTGGATTTTTCAAATTTTTAGGAATCCCACCTATTCCCATAGGTCTTCTAATAATTAATTTCTATCTGGACATTGATGCAATGAATGTGCTAAGAGTGTTTTCTAGAGTGACAATATCAAAATCTAAGATTCATGTTGTTCATTATGTTGATGTTAGGATGCCAACTGTGGATGATGGTCTTGGTTAGTGCATTGAATCTCTTCTCAAAAATTATGGCATGTCTATGGACATTTACACTACTCAAAATCATCCTATAAAACAAGAGTAAATTCATAAATCCAAAAGGAATCCATTCATACACTGATGACACTAGCTAAGAAAAGTGATAGGAACAGTCATAGATAACACCTTCCCCCTCCATACATGGCAACCTTTGCTAGGAGCATAAAAAATTATGTTTTGTGATGCCATGTAATATGAATCTAGGGATAGTTTTTCATATAGAATGTATCCAATGTAAATATCCTTATAAAAAGTTGATTGTTTCAAAATATTAAGGATTGATATCTTAGCATATGTGTTGATGAGTCATGGATGAATCATACGAGTGGGATGGTATTTCTAACTTGAATATGATCTGGCAGGAATAGAAGGTTGGGAGCATACACATTAGCATTATTAAATCTAGATAAAGGTTCATCATTATTTCAATAAGAGATGTAAAGAGAGTAATGAACCAAAATACTATCATGACAATAAAATTACCAATAGGCAAAGATTTTGAATAATAACCAGCATTAATTTGTATTGATTAATTTAAATAATTATAAACCATGCACAAATAAGCCTCAACTCATAATTGTAGTTGACATGCAAAATTCAGAACTATAAAAATAAATAAAACCTGACTTCCTATTTTTAAGAGTTATTATTTTTATTAAGTTTCACATGCAAGCACATGCAAATCTAAAAATATATAAAAACAAACTAAAGTCTAAAATTAACATATCAGATGAATTTTAACTAAATTTCAAGTCTCGTTACAAAAATAAATAATTTCTAAATTTAGAAAAAACTTAAAAATAATATTAAATGACAATTTTAGACCCTTAAATGGTCATGTATGGCCTCCAAAAAAAATCAAAAATGTCCTATAACTAGAAGATCAGGTTACGATAGGATTGAAATTTTTGACATGGTTATTTTGGAATGAATATGGGCTCAAACAAAGCTGTAGATAAAAATTTATGGACTCCAAAAGTTTGACCTCTTTTTTTGCATCAAAGAGACTCAAGTTTTTATTGTGTTAAATCACTCTCTTTATTTTTACCAATTTTTTGACTCCATTTTATTATATCATTGATTGATTTAGTAATGTATGGGAGATAACAATCAATGACTATCATCATATATTATGTAATGAAATAATTGATCTAGATGTATCCATATTAAATGTGATTCATTCCTTCATAGTTCATAACAATTTAAAATTTAGAGAAATCCTAGGGCAGGCTAAGATTTTACACAAAAAGTACTAAGAAGTCGAGTTCACCAAATGTTTTAGCCTTTTTGGAATGGGTTAGAGGGGATATTTTAATCATCTATTGAATAAGTTATGCTAAAATTAGGCCAATTAAATGAAGATTTATAATATTCTTACAAATATGTTGAATCTAATAATATGTTAAATATAGACAAGTACATTATAAAATAATATTATGAAATTTTTGATACGAAGGAGAAAAAATACTCAACTTATTAAATGATGCACATGCATATCTAAGATATATATGTGTAGAATAAGATAAACTAATATTGTACCTTGATTTGTCAGATTCTTGAAATTACTTTTTGTAAGGCAAGACACTAATATTGGAATATAGACACTGTCATCAACACGTATGTCCTAGTTTTGATGCTTATGTCTATCTCAAGATATAGACTCTTTTATAGAAAACACACTTGAACCTATTAGGGCTCACTATTGCCTTATAGTTTATCAACTTGGATCAAGTGCATAAATTTATAGAATCTATCTTTTTCTCAAAACCCTAGGTCATCCAACATGGCATGATATATGCGAGTGTATGTAGTGATCTAGATTGTATCCTAATAAATATTGCTTTTGGGATGATCTTTTAATTATTTAGATATATAATAAGATTACTCCTATCACTGATGTAGAAATAGGAAAAATAGGGAAGTATAGCTCAATTGTGAAAGTGATTTTTAGTAGTGTGGTGTGATCTTGATTGGTGATTGAATATGTCTTAATGATTGGTATTTTACTTGTATATATACCACAAATTTCTAAATTATCTCATGGGAGGGTTAAGGAATACCATAGGGCAACCCATAAATATCAAAATATTATCAAATTTGATTATTTAGAAGGTAGGGACACTAGTATTAAAGTTGGTACACTAATATCAATGCTAGTGTCCTAATATAGACAGTAATGTATTGTATAATATAATTTTTTAAGGATTTATTTTTTTCAAAGTAATATATAAATCAATTTTTAGACAACCTATGAGATACAAGTGATCTAGGTCATCATAATATTAGGGTCAATCTATAGGATGAGTAGTAGGTATAGTGAGATGGAGAACACGAACCTTTGTAGTGGGGGGGAGGTTGTGAACTAAAGGGTTGAGCCATGATTGGTATTTTTCAAGTGTAAAATATTGTCATTGAATATGTACATATTGGCAACTTGTGGTGTTTATTATCTTTAGAAATGAATAAAACAACATAGGGATTAGGAGGCTACACATCCATTATTAGTGATAGAGAATTATATAATGAAATGAATATCATTGTAATCAAATATGTTTTGGGTCTTCTATTCAAAGTATAATTATGACATTATACCTTCCTAAAGGAGTATTTTAATTTGTATCCATACCTTAAGGTTTATCATTCTAGATATGAACATATTTTATATTAGGGTATTTTGACCAACAAATTTCTTGTGTTGTACAGTGTATAAAGTTATGCATATTATTTGGATGGTTTATATTATTATATGTGAAGTTCATAAAATATCTTTCTTTTTATATGTTCTAAATCATTGAGTTTTAATTTAATTATCTTGATATCCGAATGTAAGATGATCATGTGTACCATCTAATGTTGCATTCATCATTTTTAACCACATATCTCTTAATATAACATTGTATTGAAATAAATATGGAATAAAATAGAATTATATATGCATGTAATTTGATATATATAAATGTTACATATTCTATGAAACAAGAGGATACTTGAGTTAGATGTGTATTATCATATCCAAGTGTCTCAAGGGAAGGAAGGCTATAAAATATTGAATTCTTAGTTTTTTTATAAATCATGATTCCTTGACTTTGTCCTCCTTCCATATTGATAATTACCAAATGTTTCATATGAAAGATGAGTATTTAAAGGATCAATGGGAACCATAATTGGCACATTTTCTTGGTTAAGTGTTTTAACTTCAATAAATCATAACAAAGAAGTAATGAAAAAGAGTCTTGTACTAAAGTTAATTATGTACATTAATTTTAAAATGTTTTAAAACAATAAAACACCATCTCAAAATTTTATAAAATAATTATCACAAAATAATTTTAGAATAATTACATAAAAATGTACTTATTACCCTAACTAGTATGCATATAATATGTCAAGCTTCTTATATTTATAACTTTTAAATATAAAAAGAAGAAAAGTACACTTTTAAATTAAATAAATAAATATTAAATAATACTTCTTCAAAATAAAATAAATATATAATATTTTATTTATATAAAATAATAAATTTTATATAAAATATAAAATTCATTTATAATAATTTGGTAACATCCCTCTCACATTTATATAAAATTATATTCACAATTAACATTTAGAAGAGACCATCAACAAGCTGAGCATCCTCTATATAATATTTTTAAATGGCACTTTCGGAAATAAGTTCTTGGGCAATTTATAATTTCAAATTGGAGATGATTATTTCGAGCGACCTTATTGTATTTTATAGTGTCATTGTATTTTTTTACATTTACAAAATATATGGGGTTTATTGGACATATATTTTGTTTGTGCCTTAAATTATCACTTATGCTAAGTATTAGCAACCATATATTCTCTATCCATGCCATAATTTTCACACCAGGGGAGTTTAGTACATTATTTTCATATATATCATTTTGAGTGCAATTGTATATCACGATTAAGAATGGTCAATGCGATTGAAGAAACATGAATTCAATTGCGAAATGCATCTCCAAAAGAGACAGAGAAGGAAATAAGATACATTTTGAGCCCAATTGTGTATCACATTCATTTATTCCATTGAAAGACTCTGTCAATATAACAGCTTACATATTAAATTTTCATTTGCTACAGCGGCTTCCACAAAAGTAAAGTTGTATTACTTGAACAAAAGTATATAAGAACAGCAAGTCTTCACTATTCAACAATCCGGCAATCATAACTATCAACGTCGGTGTCCCAAATTAATCAATCCCCGAGCACCCTGCTTTTGGACACGCTCATTTCTGATACAATCTGCAACCTTGAGTAAAGCAAGAATTCCTCCACGCTCTTTAACTTGCACTCTGTATCTCTTATCTTTGGCCAGATTAGCGAGGGCACCAGCAGCACCTTCCAAACCACTAATCTGGACAGAACGACACCTTAACAATAAGTCGATTAGCGCCTGCACTCTACGTGCAGATACAATTGCACTCATATTCTCCTTTCTTTGAGATATATTCCACAGCGTAAGAGGAGCTTCCAATGTGTTTGAAGACTTAGCAGTGTGTACTATAATGTCAATTACTTGTCTTTCCACATTAGCAACGTAGGAAGTAGCATGCAATTTTACTATAGCCTCGACAGCTTCCGAGTGAATGCCCTCACAAGTGCAAGTGCTCGCCAATTCCAACAGTAACCCCATTCCACCATCGCGCATCACTGTTTCAGCAGCTGCTCCATTTGCACTGAAAAAACATCTGCTAATACCAGCGGCTGCCCTTTCCTGGACATCTTCCTGAGAGCTTTTCAATAAAGTCAATAGAATGGGGACACCTTGTTCGAGCCAAAACAAATTCCAGCCAGAGGTATAAATACCGTAAAAAAGCCATATCAACGCATGGGAGAGAAGCCATTCAAGCCATTTTGTCATCTGAATGAGGTTTATTTCCCTACTTTCCAAATTCCGAACATTCCATAATATTATCCTTTCCTCATCTCGAGGAGGAGAGAATTGTTTCTTTGTGAACAGATTTAAACGATTCGTTTCGTTAAGCCCTTCGAGGACATTTGTGAATCCGGAAAGCAGAAGCTTTTCTTTTGAATTGTAGCCAAGAAAATAGCTTCTCTCGAGAAGAGGGCAGTCGAATGCACGAACAACCGTCAGAGTGTGAGACTTAAGCAATGCAGACAGTGCAGTAGGACTGACATCGGTTCGAGAAACATCGATAGAAACCAGGGATGGAAGCTTGCTCCACAACTGTGATACCGCCGTCCAGTCAATGTTCTGGCAGCCAGCCACAGACAAAAACCTTAAGAGAAGATACATTTCCCAGTGCCTTTTCGTCAATATTCTTACAGTTCCAAAACCCAAGCTCAAAGATTTGGGCAATATTTTATAAGTGCACCAATGGCTTTTTCATCCACATTTCCAATTTCTTGAGTCTGAGGCTCTTTAACCTGGGGCAACACGAACCCAGCACTCCAATTGCATGGCTTGTAATCTTTAGACATTCTTGCAGAGGTCCAAAACCAAGCTCCAGACTTTCTAGACCCTTGTGAGCTGCGCCCAACATAGAAAACATGACATTGTTGAGGTCTCCACACAAATCTCCCTGTCCCTCAAATTTAAACAGGAAAACACTTGTGCCATAGGGCAATCGGGGAGATAACTCCAGTCGAAGTCCACCATACTCTCCTGCTGCTCTGTCATCTGCTTATAGAATTGAAATTGATTCAGCGCCTTGTTCGTATTAATAAATTATGCGCTCACCTGATGTGATTATATCTTTTTGTGTGTGTGCAATCTCTTTATTTATAGACTAATATATTTATCCCTGCTTTTCCCATATGCGTCATCAATGGTTGAAATCCTTCCCTATTTTTAGAATGAATTAGTGATAACCATTTTCTTTTTTTGGATATCACCTATCATTCCGGTTGCAAAAAGAGGCGGATATCTATAAAATAAGAAAGCGTGCATGTGTATATACACTTTTAGTTGTACTATTTAACCAGGGATTTTGTTTTTGTTTATATATATATATATATATATATATATATAATTTGTTGACGTGTATTATTATTATTTTTATATATAGAATTAAAGTTAGTTTTAGTTTTACTATTTTAATATCATTGAATTATCATTGCACTTATTATTATCTTTTTATAGATTATTCATTTTCTTATATTATCTAAGAATAGTTTGATCATAAAGAGAAATACAAGCTATATTATTTAAGAATAGTTTAACTCGTATTTTTTATTGATTAATAATTTTAATAATTTTTTTATAAAAAATTATTAATTGGTGATAAATGTCATTTATTTAGTTGTAGGTTAAGATATTATAATTTTTTAATTGATTTGTCAAAGTAGAAAATAAAAACTTTTTAGTTGAAGATCAAACCACGTCAAATTTAAGGTTAAAATTATCTTATAACAGTCAAATAAAGATCAAATTATAGGTGTTAAAACCTCCATTGTCATCATAAGACGTCTATCAACATAACTATCATTTTAATAATTATTTTTCAATTCCAATAAATTTTGACCAATGATAACAATCACTTAAGCATCAAATGAAAAGCATTGAGAATGGTATGGCACCCCTTTTAATTGTATTGAAATGTTGGTAGCGTAATCTTAATAAAGAGGTTCACAAGTGATTTATGCAAGTATTTTTACATTGTTGTACAATTTTTTTGCTCGATTTTTTATAATACAAATCAATATGTAAAAAAGGTTTATTTGTTAAGCGAATCCTCTCAACTTATAATTAAAATAATATAATATATAAAGAAATAAATATAATTAGGATAAATATTATTTATGAAATTTCTTTTGAGATGACTTAAACATATTAGTAAAAAATCTTATAAAAATAAATTTATCCTACAAAAATCAAAATTAAATTATTGCATAAAAAATCTTGTATATTAATTAGATCCATCACCTTGTGAATATTATAATAATATATAAAGAAAAAAATATCATTAGTATAATGACTATTCATAAAGATGATTTAAAGACACATAAGAAAAAATATTTAAATGATAAAAAATACTAATAAAATTATTAAAAAAAACCTTCAACACCAAATACAAATAGATGATTGAATTATAATTAAGTTAATCCCAACTTGATAAGAATTGTAAGCCACAATGACTCATCTAGTACACATACAACAAAAAAAATTATCAATAAAAAAAATTAAAGAATAAAAATCCAAAAAGTAGATTATTAAATTTACCACCCCACCCCTTACTAAAACCCTCACAAAAAATTAATTATATTAAAATTTATTTTACTTAAAAATTTAGGTCTTATATTATATATTGCCTTCCCATGAATCGAATTTGAATCTTAACTGCATATATACAAATATTTTGCTTCAATACATTAATAAACATCTTAAAATATGATAAAAATTAATATTGACCTTAAATTTAACATTTATTTGATCATCATTTAATAGTTTTAATTTTTTGCTATTTTTTGCTATCAAAAAATTGTAATATATGCATCTTTTATTTTATTCTTAATTTATATTGTTTATTGCTATCTTATCATTATTCTATTTATAGTATAATTAGACCAAGAAGAATAATTTTATCTTACAAATGATCGTACAGTGAAACATTGAGAATCTAGGTCAGATTTTTCAATGTCAAAACTAAGGGAGCAAAGCAAATTTTTTTTTTTTTTTTTTTTTTGGGAGCACATCCACCTTTTTTCTTACAATAACAAATGAGGGTATATTGCATAGCACATTGATATAATGTTTGATTTTAAATATTTTATGGATACATACATACATGTTCATATTTTTTGATGACCATCTTTTTGCATACAATTTGGCCACATTATTATTGCAAAACTAATTTGATGGTTTTATTTCTATATTTAAATATGGTCATATTTAATATCTCTTTCATGTAATTATTAAAACTAACTTACAATCATTCAATATATATTAAAATCAAAATTATATATGAGAAAATAATATAATGTTTTATATAGAGTCATATATTAGTATGAAGTTCCTCTCCTGTTTGGATTTACACCATATTATTATTTTATTTGTGATCCTTAATTGGAATGGTGTACTATCCATGGCTACTTGTGGACAATCTTGTCATCTTTATTATTTTTGTTGATGACATATCATGCTTTGATTGGTTTTTGTATGGATATGATGCTTTGATATTATGTGCTAATAATTTTATCTATCTTTACATTATTTGATAAATATATGGAATGGAAATGTTTGATATGATATTTTCACTATTCTAATGTGGATATCCTTATTACACTAGTTATTGGGCTTTTATAGATGACATTTAAAGATACCATCTTTGGATGTTTTTTGGAGGGTTTAGATGGTTTAGGGTATAAGATACTTAGATATGCCATATGTTGGATGGTGTTGGATGATATTTGATGCATTGGAGATGATCAATTTAGAATTTTAGACAACTAAAATCAACTCTTCATGATCATACACTTTTTTTGAGTTTTTTTAATTGTAGGACACTTGAATTGATTGTGATAAGAATTTTGATGGAAAAATTAATATTTGATAAGCTTATATGATCATGAACTTATATGCATAAATAATTCTATTAAGATAAAAACATAAGTTATATCTAAATGTTATTTATAACAAAATGATAACTTAAAGGTATGCATGTTCGAAAGGCTAAGTGAATTACAATTCTTAAACCTATTAAATTATAAATATTTCATATGTGTGCCTTCCAATTTCATCCTCTCTAATTTTAACATGTCTTTTAATGGATAACCTACTCCATCCTCTACTACTCTTGCTGAACTCATTACGCAAATTCTTGGTATTCACGAAGATGCACCATATTTCAATCTAGATCAACTAGTCCATAATATTGATAGTATTATTGGTCATTATAATAATATTGTAGAAAAGAAGTCCATATTTTAAGTTTTCATATGTTTTCTCAAGTCAAGGAAAGTCTTTGAATAATATGTTTTCTTTATCCACATTCCCAATTCCTGAGAGTCTGAGGCTCTTTAACTTGGGGCAACCCAATGCCAGCACCCCAATTGCATGGCTTATAATCTTTAGACATTCTTGTAGATCTCCTAGATCCAGAATTTATAGACCCTTATGAGATGTGCCCAACCTAGAAAATGCAACATCGTTGAGGTCTCCATACAAATGTCCCTTCAGGTCTATTAAATTGTTCGCCTGTAGATGAATTATTGCATTCGCAGCTTCGATGCCACTGAATCTGAGACACTACAGTTGTTTGCATCAGGGTGCTAGGGACGTTGTTGCTTCTGCATTGACTTTATATGCCCTTATATCTAAGGATTTTAATGGCGAAGATCCAACTGATCTCCATGTCTTACAGACGGAGGCAAGACTTGCCCTATCCCTCAAATTTAAATGGGAAAACACTTGTGCCATAGGACAATCAGGGAGATAACTCTAGTATACATATACTTTTAGTTGTACTATTTTAATATAACTTAATACCTCCACTATTCATTCGCTGCTATCATAAGACCCCTATCAACATAACTATTATTTTAATAATTATTTTTTAATTCCAATGAATTTTGACCAATCATAACAACTACTTAAACATTAAATGAAACGCATTTAAAATGGTATTGCACTCTTTTAATTATATTTAAACATAAATATCTCTTTGAAAATGAAATATTGGTAGTGTAATCTTAATAAAGAGGTTCACAAATGATTTATATAAGCATTATTATATTATTGTACAATTTTTTTCTCAATTTTTTATAATTTAAATCAATATGTAAAAATATTTGTGTGTTAAATGTCACCTTATGATTATTATAATAATATACAAAGAAAGAAATATTATTAGAACAATGACTATTCATAAAGATGACTTAAAGACACACGATTAAAAATATTTAAATAATAAAATATACTAATAAAATTATTCAAAAAAATATCCAACACCAAATAAAAATAAATGATTGAATTATAATTGGGTTAATCCCAACTTGGTAAGAATTGTAAGCCACAATGACTCATCTAGTATACATACAACAAAAAAAATAGCCAATAAAAAAAGTAATTCAGAATAAGAATCCCAAAAATAGATTATTTAATTTTAGGTCTCGTGTTATATATTGCCTACCCATGAATAAAATTTGATTCTTAACTACATATATACAAATATTTTGCTTCAATACACTAATAAACATTTTAAAATATGATAAATATTAATATTGATTTTAAATTTGACCTCCATTTGATCATCACTTAATAGTATTAATTTTTTTCTATGAAAAATCAATCAAAAAATTGTAATATATGTAACCTTTATTTTATTCTTAATTTATATTATTCACCACTATCTTATCATTATTTTTTTAATAGTATAATTAGACCAAGAAGAATAATTTTATCTTGCAAATAATTGTAGTGAAACATTAGGAATCTAGGTCAAATTTTTCAAGGTCAAAACTAAGGGAGCAAAGCAATTTAATTTTTTGAGCACATCCACACTTTTATCTAGAATGACAAATGGGGGTAGGTTACATAGCACATTGATATAATGTTTGTCTTTACATATTTTATAGATAAGTGCATATGTACCTACCTACCTACATACATACATATATGTTCACATTTTTTGGTGATCATCTTTTTTCATATTATTCACCACATTATTATTACAAAACTAATTTGATGATAATATTTCCATATTTAAATATAGTCATATTTAATATTTACTACATGTAATTATTAAAACTAACTTACAATCATTTAATATATGTTAAAATCAAAATTATATGGAAAAAAATAATGTAATGTTTTAGATAGAGTCATATATTAGTGTGAAGTTCCTATCATGTTTGGGTTACACCATATTATTATTTTCTTTGTGATCCTTAATTGGAATGGTGTACTATTCGTGGCTACCTATGGACAATCTTGTCATCCTTATTGTCTTTGTTGATGACATATCATGCTTTGATTAGTTTTTGTATGGATATGATGCTTTGATATTATGTGCTAATAATTTTATCTATCTTTACATTATTTGATAAATCTATGGGATAAAATGTTTGATATGATGTTATTACTATTTTAATGTGGATACCCTTACTACATTGGTTTACTATTATTGGGCCTTTATAGATGACATTTGGAGATACCATCCTTGGATGTTTTATGGAGGGTTTGGATGGTTTAGAGTATAAGATACTTAGACATGCAATATGAGGGATTGGTGTTGGATGATATTTGATGCATTGAAGATGATCAATGTAGAATGCTAGATAACTAAAATCAACTCTTCATTATCGTACACTTTCTTTGAGTCTTTTGTTGTGGGACGTGCTTAAACTAATTATGATAAGAATTTTTATGGAAGAATTATTTATTTTATAGGCTCATATGACTTATATGCATAAATAATTCTATTAAAATAAAAACATAATTTATATCTAGATGTTATTTATAACAAAATGACAATTGGAAGATATACATGTCCAAAAGGCTAGGTGAATTGTGATTCTTAAACCTATTAAATTATAAATATTTCATATGTGTGCCTTCTAATTTCATCCTCTCTGATTTTAACATGTCTTCTAATGGATGACCTGATCCATCCTCTACTATTGTTGAACTCATTACACAAATTTTTAGTATTCATGAAGATATCCAAGATTTCAATCTAGATCAACTAGTCCATAATATTGATAGTGTTATTGGTCATTATAACAATAATGTAGAAAATATGTCCATATTTTAAGTTTTCATATGTTTTCTCAAGTCAAGGAAGGTCTTGAAATAAAATGGTTGATGAGAAAATAGGATTTTGAGAGAAAGCTATATAAATTTTATTGATCCAAGTTTTGGATCACATTTTGTGATTTATCATCATCATATGATTTTCCTGATGATGGGTTAGGGTATGTGATCAAAAACATATATGGATAAAATTTACATAAAGTTTCTACCAAAACCTATTTTCTCATAATATGAACTATGAAATCCTTAAATCTTTAATAAGGTTGACTTTTTTGTAGGGCAAAATAAATCCATCTCATCAGAGACTAGATTTTGTTACAGTTGGCCTTCCCTCTATAAGAGATATATCCAATATCTCTTAAGGCATGTCAAATAATGTCAAAATAATTTCTAACCAGTTATCTTTGTCATGCATATGTAATTCAATTTGTATTTTTCCTACAATTCCACATGCTATATTTTATAGATTAATTATTTTAGTGGTTATAGCTATGAATTGGGTCTTTATTGGAAATAGGCATTAAGATTTATATTAGGATCAAAACATAGGTTATATCTACATGTTATTTACAATAAAAATGGGGCCAAAATATATGCATGGCATAAAGGCTAGGCGAATTATGATTCTTAAACCTATCAAATAATAAATATTTCAAACATGTGTCTTCCACCAATTATTTTCATTACTCAACACATAATAAATATAACTACCTAAATTGTGGTATTTAGCGTACACTTCATACACAATGATTAGACATTTGGTTTGAATAATTCATTTTATTTAGTGAGGTAAACCACCTAGATTTGTGTTTTACAAGTGTTTAGGAGCATGGAAAAACTAACAAAAAATGTTGTCAACATTGAAGTGACAGTTGCAGATCTCCACCTCTAGTGATTTATGGATGAAAATTGGCAATGCCAACATGTCAGGGGTGGTGGATGACATCTAATACCAGGTTATTGGCCTCCAAACACACCTAATTGAGAGATTGAGTACTCATTCCAACCTCAATAATGCCCTTCCCAAGATGATACAGTTACAAATTTTAAGGGAAACTTTAAACACAAGTAAAACAAAAATTATAAGTCATTTACACAAACTGAAATAACCCTCACATGCATGTCAAATCCATATTATTTCACCTTGAAGCACATCAATTGAACCTTGTAAATTAATCCATGGCATATGTCATAGTAATCAATCTTGAAATGTCATTTTTTAAAGCAAGAGATAATTTCTTGTCCTCAAATTGATATTTCCACCTCAAGTTTCACCACATGTAAATTTGTTACTTCTAACACTTCAAGATAGGCAAATGACATGTTATCCCATGACCAGGACTTACAAATCCACTTAGATACATGTTTTTATAAATGTTTAGAAGAACATTAACACTGACAAAAAATGTTTTCAACACTGAAGTGGTAGTTGTATATCTCCACCTCCAATGCTTCATGGATGAAAACTAGCACTAGAAACATGTTGTGGGTAGTGGATAACATATAGGAATAGGTTCTTAGCCTTTAATCAGTCTCAGTTGAGAGATGAAGTGTATACACATCATATTTTAAAATGTATCATTTATTAAAGCTTTATTTATTATAGGACCCTACCACATTTCAATCTCTATGAGTGTACACCTTAAAGGGTGCATCAAGAAAGGGGTGGGCAGACCACTAGTGATTTATAAGATTGTTGGTTAATTATATTCTACCTAGTCCCATTACAAATCCCACATATCCAAAACCTTAAGAAAAAATACCCCCATTATCTAACTCCCTAAGCAATTCTCATTTCAAATAACCCCTGACTAAGAAAAATCTCATTTTTCCTACTAGGTCAGCCATGGTCGACACAATTGTGAAAGTTACGATGCATATTACACAACTAGGTCTGCCTATGTCAACCTAGTTTAAGGTCGAATAATGTCATAGTGAAATTTGACCATCCAAATTTTGCTACTCCTTTTTTACAACTTTCTCATCATCTTACCTATTTCCTATTTTTTGTGATGTTTTTACGGGACCCCATAGCCCAGTGGACAAATAAACATATCTAACTAGCCCACATGTAGAAACTTGTAAATTTTATGTTGTGGGCTCAAAGGGAACAACTGACTTAATCACATTATTAATTATTTTTATAATTAATTAATGTTAATTAAAAAAATTAATGACTTTTTTTTTTTTCATTTAGTGAGTTAATTGTTTTTAGAATTAAAATTGTTTTGTAAATGCAAAGTGGAAAGTGCATTTAATATTGGAAAATTTATTAAATAATAAAATAAAAAGATGGGAAAATGAATGGCTTTTTATCTTCTTTGCTAGAGGAAAATATTGTATAAAAATGAAAAATCATATTTTTATAAATTATTCTTTCTTGCAAGCTCTTGGAGAGAGCTAGCTATGACATTGTGTGGGATATGGGATATTTAATTTCAAGATTGGTGCAATGAAATACAAACAAGTATTATTATAGGGTTGTATAGATTTTAATGTACTTTGTTTATTAATTCCTTGTTTCTATTCATAGATCAAGAGTACATTAAAATTATCCATCTTATTGATTATATTAAACCTATGGTGTTTCAAACTTTATGTTGAAAAACCCCTGTATAAGTTTATTTCAATGTCAACGAGTTTCATGGATACTTGATCTCAAATAAGCTTTGTACCAAGTGTTTCTACCCTAGTTTGTGAGGAGGCTTTGTGCTTCTAGGCATGCCTTTTATTCCCAATACACCTATTGTCCCTATATTCACTTTTGTGTGGGAGGAAATATTTCCATTTCTTTCATTTATCCCGGAGTTATTCTAACAATTCTCTACTTTCATTTCTTTGTGGGTTTATCTTCCATTCTCCTATTTTATATTTTGTTTCCACTCATGTTATGGGTAAAAGTATAAAAATATAATAAAATAACCATATATTATGAGGTAACTGCCCTCTCAAACACAAATAATAATCATCATCTCTATAGTGATTTCTCCAATTATTGGTGATTTTGCAACACTTATTATTGGGCAAGTCACAAAGCCAAAGCGACCAAAATTTACACCAATAATTTCTGGTGACTTCATTGGGGATATAAAAGGTCCCTTTGATTCTTGTAATTTCAAGGTAATATTTCCCTTGAAATATAATATTGGCAACTCCGTTAACAATATGTCTAGACATGATTGAATGCAGCCCATGCCTACGATTTTTTTACTTTTTCTATTGCTATGCACACTTTGATTTTGGTTGCAGGAACAAAGAAGTTTAAGTTGAAGCAAGAATATGCATACCTTGCAAACATTGGGTAAAAAAAGGAAGAAGAAATAAAATAGATAAGTTTTTTGAAAGAAATCAAATTAGGGGATGATTGGATTTGTGCAAATGATGATACAATAGAAAATGTCTTTCTCTGCATATCAATTTTTTTTAAAATCAATTCATGAGATTTTTGATGATAGAAAAAGAGTGCAGATTTTGAAAGAGTTTTATGGAGCTGTACAAATCAAATTGAGATAAATTTTTCACCTAAAGGGAGGGAAGAAATAGAGAGAACTATTGAAGGGAGGGAAGAAATAAAGAGAACTACTATCCCAACAAATGTCGGTCATGGAATTCATTTGCATACTATTATGATTCATTTACCATCAGATTGGAGGTTGTCTTTAGTTTGGCAAAGATGGCAAGAGGTAGTTACTCTCACAAGATCATATACAGATATAATATATGTACATCAGGGTGTTGTCTTGGTAGGAGAGTGACAAGAAAAATAGAAAGGAATCTGAATGCTAGTGGTTTTGCAAAAAGGATTTACTTATTTATAGATAAGTAATTGATAAAAAGAGCTTGGATATCAAGTGGGAGGGGGATACTTAAAATTTCAGATGGATAGATGCTACTGGAATGAGAATAAACATGTTAATGTTCCCAGATGCTAAAGATATGAGGCCAATTCCAATTGCATATGGGTTATTTTGAGTTGATCGGATTAATCCATAACTTTTCTCTACTAGTTTTCCAATATAAAAGATTAGAGGTTAATTAATACATTAGTGCAGATCACATACTCATCTAAATTATGTGTAGAGGATGAAACATGGAGATTGGCAAAGAAAATTATGCCATGTCAACAACTACAAATTACCATTCATCTACCCCGTGTACCTCTGGGTTAAAAATATCTAGTATGCAAGATGAATCTCTACACACTTTCCCATATAGAATGTGTCCAACTTAAATATATTATGTTATAATTAATAATAATAATATATTATTATATAATAGTATATTAATAAATATATACTACAATAAACAAATCATATACTAAATTAAAAAGATTATATTTATAATAATTATATTATATATAAATATTCCTTTTAATAATATACAATATAATATAGATACACATCATATACTAAATTATATATATACATATATTATAATAATTATATTCTAATGTGTTTCAATTATAGATATAAAACACATAACATAAAAACCAGCTAATATAATATAACCCCCAAGATGTTCTCACAATTTTCACTTGGTAAAATACACAAAAAAATAAATATACCTTGAGTTATTACCAAATATTAACATTTATGTGTCAAATAGTCAATCACTACCTAATCATCTTTAAAATTATGTTTGTCATGATTTATCCTTCCATTATTTGTCCTTTTACAGAGATTTTTTTTTTAAAATATCAATAATATGCCCTAATGAATCGATATGTGTTTAGCGTGTCATGATGGAAAGTATAGTGACAAGTGTCCTATGCACCTTCCAAGTATTCTACTATGTGTCAAGTTGTTGGGATGGAACAGGGAGTTAATAAACCTAAGGCAAAAACAAAACACCATTTTGGAAGTTGTAAATCATAATTTAGTGGTCTTTTTTGTGTAAGAAAATACAAATCCTGCACTAGAGATTTTTTATTTCCTTGTTTTCTTGTATCAATTGTGACTGCTAAACACATTGTCTATATCGTAAGTGTTACATAATGATCTAAAACTTTGTTGTGTGTCATTTGTGAAATTTGAAACAAGGTCTTCTTTCCCTATTTTTTATTATTGCAGCTAACCCATCATGAAGCCATGACTTCAACTATATTTGTGTTTTAATTTTTTTTGTTATTGAATAGATAGAACACAATACAACATTTAATGTGCTAGCAATTAATTAAAATCCATTATATATATCATATCTTATAAGCATGTGTTTTGAGCCTTATTATAGAAATTTCTAAAAAAATCATGTTTTTATTTGTGTTGATGCATTAAGTAGATAAGAACAGTCATTATGTCAACATAATATTTTTGGTGATAGTGCCCAGCTATCGTAGATGCCCCATCTCACTGGAGATGATTAAGGAGCCTCTCTATCCCTTCTAGGTCAATGCCTTTCTTGAAGACGTTAATCATTCTGAGGTTTTAATCATAGTGTATGAAGGTGAAGGGAAGAAAGTGGGGGAGAATCATATGTTGGTATTTTTCAAATTTTCAAGAATCCCACCTATTCCCAAAGGTCTTTCAGTAATTAATGTCCATCTAGACATTGAGGCATCAAATGTGTTGAGAATGTTTGTTGGAGTGACAAAGTTAGGATCTAAAATTCATGTTGATGTTAGGATTCTAACTTTGGACGATGGTCATGATTGGTGCATTGAATTTCTTCTTAAAAATTATGGCATGTCTCTAGACATTTACACTACTCAAAATCATCCTAAAAAAAGAGTAAAGGTATGCATCGAGAAGGAATCCATTTATACACTAAGGACACTGGCCAAGGAAAGTGATAGGAACAGTTGCAGATAACACCTTCCCCCTCCATACATGGAAACTATTGGTAGGAGCATAAAAATTGTGTTTTTCGATGCCATGTGAGATGAATCTAGGTATAGTTTTTCATATAGAATGTCTCCTACATAAATATCCTTATAGAAAGTTGATTGTTTCAAAAGATTGAGGATTGATATCTTAACATATGTGTTAATGAGTCATGGATGAATCATACGAGTGGGATGGTAGTTGTAACTTGAATATGATCTAACAGGAATAGAAGATTGGGATCATACACATTGGCATTATTAAATCTAGATAAAGGTTCATCATTATTTTGATAAGAGATGTAAAGAGAGTAATGAACCAGAATACTATCAAGACAATAAAATTACCAATAGGCAAATATTATGAACAATAACTAGTATTATTTTGTATTGAATAATTTAAATAATTATAAACCATGCATAAATAAGCCTCAAATAAAAATTATAGTTGACATGAAAAATTTAGAACTCTTAAAATAAATAAGACTCAACTTCCTACTTTTAGACCCATACAACTACAAGTTCTTGTGAATCGTATCTATAAATTTAACCCAAATCCCAAAAGACATGGTTGTAATTTTTTATTTTTCAATCAAATTTTCTTTGTAGGTGTTGTTAAGTAACGTACATTATTTTGGCCACATATTTCACATCTAGAAAAAATTAGAGTCCCATTCTAAGCATTGTAAATTTAATTCAATGATCCACCACACTATAAACAGTGTTTACCCTTTAGAGTTCATGATTGAGAAGAAGTTTTATCAACATGCTTTCTCAAGCAAGCAAGCGAAAAAGCAGACATGTAGAGTAGTCAAAGCAAGTGATATGGCCCAAGTTCATTTCTCATATGATTCATATTAGTAAATTGGTTTTCAATTGATCATATCACAACATATGAGTGTGTGTTACACATTTTCTATAGAGATCCACAAATTTAAGGCATTAGTCACCAAATAATCTAGAGTTTTTTGGCATTCCACCATGGAATGTGGTCCTACAGTCATATCCAACTACTAACATGAATTTTTTAAATTCATGATAACATCCTCAATTATGCTCCTAATATGAGTTAAGAGGTAAATCAAAGACAAAGACAATGAAAAATTTATAGAATGAATGTGTTTACTCCATGGCCCAATGGACAAGGCTTGACAAACCCATTCAAATAACCATACCAGATAAATCCACAGGGGGAAATTTTGCATGGTGAGAATTCAAGAACTAGCATTCATGGATCAAGAACCAAAACAAAACACTTTGTGATATGAAATCATTGAATTTATTCAAAATCATGATAAGAAACAAGTCAGATGTGTAAATGGATCCTAAAAATTATCAGTGGCATAGGCCGTTTATTGAATGTGATGTTCATCATATTTAGAATTCATTATACTTGGTGTTCATGGCTCCCAAAGTTCAAAGTGTCATCTAGCACGCATTGAATTTGGCATCAATCTGATTTAGCATCAAAGTGAAAGTAAAGATAAAATCAAGCATACAAAAAGCTAATGCTTATGAGTTTGAATTAAGATGAAAAGGAGATTTGTGGTACTTAAGGCACCCAAAATTTTCACCCAAATTTTGACTTCACCAAAATTCTAAAATATATGTTCCATTGCATAGACCATTTTCAGTAAATTAATTTTGAGTATAAAAACTTAGTGTCAAAAGTTCATTTTGTGCCTCGAAAGTTACAATTCCTTCTGACTCCAAAATCCTTGATTTGGTTTGCAATTCCACAAGTGTCATTTTGACCTAATCCACCTGATAGTGTCTTATAAATTTAGTGTAAAGGGTACCCAAGGTACTTGATAAACCCGATGGGATCGACAAGGTCTGAGGAAAAGTTGCTCTGAGTTCCCCAAGTGCCATTCAAACTCAAAATCCCCAAAATGGTCTACTCGCCTTAGTTTTCAAGGTTATTAAGTGAATAAAAAGCTGAGAAATGGTCTCAAGTGTGAAAAGTGTATGAAAGTTGAAGAATGGTCTTGGCTCTGCCGAGGCAAAAAAATCCCAAAATGGTTTGAGGCAAAAAATCTTGAAATGATCTTAGGAAAAAATACATACTCTTATTTTGCTCATGATTTTTGAGTCTGGGCTCTATTTTGGCACCCATTTGAAGTGTTGCAATTTTACTCCAACAAGTGATCCAATGTCTTGAATCATTTGATCCTCATAAACATTTCCACATGGTTTCACTTCTCTGCTACAATATCAATGGGTAATAGAGTGGTGGGACCAATTTGAAAATTAAGTGACTTTGAAAAACATATTTAATTAGTTCATTACGAATTAATTAATTATTTCTCATAAACAAAATCATGTGTCATGTAAACAGTCTTAAAAATAATTTAATATTACTATTGTGTAAACAATGCTCAGGAATCATATTTAAAAAAGGTGGGCAAACTCAAGTTAAGGTCGAGTTAAGTCTTAAGTCATGGTTCAAGTTGGGTTAAAGGTAGTTATTCAACTACCTTATGGGTGAAAGTATAAAAGATGGAAAAAAACATTATTAAAGGGTTAAAATTTTCTCTTTCTCAGCCTTAGGAGAGGGTTAGTTGCAACCTTGTGTACAATTGTTCTTTTCAATGAATAATTAATGGATTTAAGCAACCATGTACATGGAGTAATTCTAGATTTATGGGTTGGATTTTTCTTCATTAATAGAATGAGCTTTGTTGGATTAATTATTATTTCTCAAAAAAAAGGTCATATGTATTTTAAAAAGTTTTAAAAACAATTTAATATTGCTATAGTGTAAAAAGTGTCCGGGAATAATATAAAAAAATAATAAAAATGTGGGCAAACTCAAGTTAAGGCCAAATTATGTTTTAAGTCATGGTTTAATTTGGGTTAAAGGTGTTTATTCAACTACCTTAGGGGTGTAAGTTAGTATAAAAGATAAGAAAAGCACTTGTAAAGGATTTAGATTTTCTCTCTCGGCCCTGGGAGAGGGCTAGTTGCAACCTTATTTACAGTTATTCTTTTCAATGAATGATTAATGGATTTTGAGAAAGCATGTACATGGAATAGTTCTGGATTTATGGGTTGAAGTATTCTTCATTAATGAAATGATCTTTTATTTTAAGAGATAAGGTAATACCTCAAATTTTATACATTTTCTAGGTTATGTGCATATTGAATTTATGGATTTTAATGTTCATTGATAGAGTGTGATTTGGATGTCTAGAGATGAATTAACACATTAAAACTCTATACTTTCAATATTGTGTGTGTAATTCCTTAGTCTTGTCAAACCTCGCGCTGAGAACTCTAAGTGTATACTTTTTGCTAAACACACCTATTTAGATTTTGAAGAAGATTTTATGATTTTACAAAAACATTTGCCTATATAAACAATCATTGCTTTCAATTCCAATTTCTCATTGAAGGAAATATTTCAACCAAATTCATTTAAATATGATTTATCCAAATGGTTTTTTATATGTATTTTGTTCTGAGATTCCCATTCTCCCTTCCATTTCTTCTCTTTCTTTCTCCATTTCCAGCTTTCTCTATTTTACTATTTTTGCTTCCTTTTTGTATTGTTTGGTTAAAAGTATAGAAAAACCAAAAAAAACCCTCATACAAGGGATATTCTCTTCTCAAATGTAAATAAAATTATCAATCAATCAATGATTTCTCCAATGTTTCAAGTTTTATGTTGTTTCTAGTTAGGTGAGTTAGCAAAATAAGTCAAGAAAACACAATAACATAAAATCTTAATAACAAGACTAGGAATTACCCTCTCAGCACAAGGAATGAGATCCTGTAATGTTGTAAGGCTTCTTCTTCGACTGCTAAAGGTAATTAGGTGTCTGGTCTGGTCTAAACCTGATAATGGTGGACTAATAGAAAGGTTGTTTCTATGTTTTACGTTAAAAATGTGGGCCTTCCTTTCTGTATAATTTTGGGGTGGTAGGGGTCTGCGTAATTTTTCCAAGCCACTACATCTCAAACTTCAATTTCTATGATTTAAAAATTCAAAGCTTATTGTAAGTAAGTATACTTTAAAAAAAACATAAATTCTTGGTTTTGTTTGCATCTTATGTAGGGTTTTGATGAGTAAATAAGGATGCTCTATTTTTCCATTTTTTCACTCTACTCACATTAATTTTTGGTGAAGAGTTTGGATTATGGCTCAATCTCTAATTTTCCCATACTTGCATTGATATGTATGAGATACGGTGAGGTGTGGTCCTATCTAAAGGATGCATGAATGGTTTTCCTTTTGATTCTCTTGTCGGATCTGGGTGAAGTTGTTGTGATGAGGGTTAAGGGTTGCTTGGAGAACTATATTGATATGCTACAAGGAGAGAATGATGTCCTGATTTATTAGAATCACCCCCTCATTTAAGAATGTTAGGGAAGGTATTTTGAGTAATGGGACTGGGCTTCATTCCTCCTAGTTGTTGAACGGTCTAGTTGGTCTCTATAATGATGATTTGGTCCTCAATTGAAAGAGAGGATTGTGCAAAGAGGTGTCTTGAATGATAGAGAATGGTATATTATATATAGTGAGGTGTTTTGTGTCTAAGGAGCTTGTCCATGCAAATATCTCCGTTTTGGGGCCACCTTAAAAAGCTATATTTTTTGGGTCCCAAGAAGAATGTCTAAGTGGCATTACGGATGGTGTGATCTCTCAACTGAAGATCAAAGGCTCAGGTGGAATTCTACCATCTTACCATGGCTTAAAGAATTGTTTATAGTCTGAAGCAACATGTTGATTTATGATTGGTGAGTTTTGGTTTTTTATCGATATAACACTGTCTTTTAATATATAAAAAATTTGAGCTTTTGCAAGTATTTTCTGGGCTAAGGCTTTCTCCCTAAGTATTTTAGCTAAAAAAATATAGTGTATTATATAAATTTAAAAATATGACAAATATAATGAGAATTTAATTGTAAAGAACAATAAAATAAATTACAGTGAATTTATTCCAAACACTACACAAAAGGAAATACATACAACTAAAAACATGAAAAATGTAGAAACTTCACAGTTTAATAATAAACCAACACATATATCATATATGAAACATCACAATTATTTAAGGGAATCCAAACTACTTACTCAAAATAAGACATATACACACGTAAAATCTTAAATTCAATACTAAAACATATAACCAAAAAGATAAATACATGTGTGTTGCTTTATGATGCTCTCAACATTATTTAGTGCAATTATGTAACTTACATTGAAAGGAGGCCTCTTATCACTTAACATCATATCTACATTTTATCATTCATTATTTACAATGGCAATTAACACCCAAAAAAATCCTCCAAAAATGTAGCAAAATTGTTTGTATAAAATGCCTTAAGTAAATTCAACACATCAAATCAATGTAGATGATGTGCATAGTAAAAATCAATATAATTAATGGGTGTGGTTGGCATAATACCTAATTTTTTAAAAAATATGGAAAGTGAAGTCCATGTATTATTAGCACTGCTAAAATTAATTACACTTCAATCAATGCATATATTGTTAGGATCTTATAGCACAATTGATTACTTTTGTATAAGCAACTAAACACGGAATTAAACTAGAAATAATAAGTAACTAGAAATCAGAAATAGCAAAGAATAGGAGATACAAGAAATAACCAATCTTATATTAAACTCTTCCAGAAGGAAATACAATGTGCAGATCTCTTTCCCTCAAGAGTTCTCTCTCTCTCTTCTCAATTACAACCAATTCCACTACTTGAATTGTCTACACCTTTTCTTACAATGCTATGAGGATCTAACCCTATTATATAGAACTAGGGTTCATGAGCCATGCATTCTCCACCGTTAGATGCACCTCTTAATCAAAGGTTCAAATCTGTCCTGCCAAAAATAGAAAAGTGGACTCAAGACTAACAGTTAATCTTTACATGCAAACTCACTGTTCTCCTCAAAATTAAAATTATGAGAACACACAGATGATCGATGTTGGTCTTTGTCTGTCTGCATATGACCGATGTCGGCCAACCCATAACTGACGTCAATCGATCCTGACTGATGTTGGTGACTGTGTAACTCCAACAACCTCTGTATTTGCTCATTTAGGGAAGCTTTTAGCTCCACAACTCAACAATCTCCCACTTGGAGACAAATAGTTGTGCCTGTACCTGTACAGCAACATCCTCTAGCTTGTTTCTCCATCTTCATGTTCAATCTTGAAGACCAACAAAAGTTGAATGAAGATTCAACTTCTCCTTTGTTACCGGCTTTGTTAACATATCAGCAGGGTTCTCATCCGTATGGATCTTTTCCAGCTTCAACTGTCCATCCTCCAATACCTATCTAATGAAGCGGTACCTAAGCTGTATATGTTTGGTTCTTGAATGAAAGGCTGAATTCTTTGCCAAATGAATTGCACTTTGACTATCACTGTACAATCTGTAACTCTCTTGCTCCTTTCCCAACTCTTCCATGAATCGAGTCAACCAAATCATTTCCTTGCTAGCCTCTGTGACTGCAATGTATTTTGCCTTTGTAGTAGACAAGGCAACAACCTTCTGTAATTTTGAAATCTAGCTAACTGCCGTTCCACCAACAGTGAACACATATCCTGTGGTGTTTCTCCTGCCATCCAAGTCACCTGCCATATCTGAATCTACATACCCATGTAGAGAAGTGTTTGACCCTCCATAGCATAAATGCCTACTATTAGTCCCTCTCAGATATCTGAGAATCCACTGAACTGCTTTCCAGTGTTTCTTTCTTGGATTGGCCATAAACTTGCTGACAACTCCCATTATTTGGGCAATATCAGGTCTAGTACATACCATTACATACATCAAGCTCCCAACTACTGAAGCATATGGAACTCTACTCATGTACTCAACCTCATCATGTGATTTAGGACACTATTCTTTGCTCAACTTGAAGTGTCTAGCCATAGGTGTGCTTACCGATTTTGCATCCTACATATTGAACCTCTCCAACACCTTATTCACATAATCCTGTTGAGACAAAATCAAACTGTAATTTTTCCTGTCTCTCTTAATACTCATGCCAAGGATTTTCTTTGCTGCTCCTAAATCCTTCATGGCAAATGTGTGAGCTAATTTTACCTTGAGCTCAGTAATTTCCTACATGTGTGAACCTGCAACAAGCATATCATCTACATACAGTAACAGGATAATATAACTACCATTATCCAATATGTTAAAATAAACACAATGGTCAGATTGACATTTACTAAAGCCATGCTCTATCATAAACCTGTCAAATCTCAAATACCATTGTCTTGGAGCTTGCTTAAGACCATATAAACTTTTCTTCATGTACACAAGTTTTTCCTTACCTTTGACCTCAAAACCTTTCAGCTGATCCATATATATCTCTTCATCCAAATCTCCATGAAGAAATGTTGTCTTAACATCAAGCTGATCAAGGTGCAAATCCTCAATAGCAACTAAAGACAATACAGTCCGAATAGAAGTCATCTTTACTACAAGAGAAAAAAATTCACCAAAATCAATACCTGGTTTCTGTGCAAATCCCTTTACTACCAACCTGACCTTATGTCTCATTTGTCCATTCTCTCCTTCCTTTAACCTGTAAACCCATTTGTTTTTCAGTGCTTTCTTTTCAGCTGGCAACTCAACCAAATCCCACATTTGGTTCTCTTCTAAGGAATCAATATCCTCATTCATGTCATGCTCTCATTATTTCCTAGATTCTACCTGCATTGCCTCATCAAAACTTTCTAGTTCTCCACCATCAGTGAGCAACAAGTAGTATAAAGAAGGGGAATAATGAATTTGAGGTTTACTTACCCTTTCAAACCTCCTCATGGGCGTTTGAGACTCATTCACAGCTTGTTGTCTGCCCAAATTTCTTTCTGTTAGTGACTGATCTCGGTCATCTCTGGTTGATGTCGATCTGCAACTGACCGACGTCAGTTTAACTTGACCGACATCGGTTTCTTCTTGACCGACGTTGATTTTTGTCTGACCGACGTCAATTTCTGCTTGACCGATGTCAGTATCTATTTTTTCCTATGAGTGATGATTTTTACCCATGAGCTCATTTTGGATCATAACCTCATCCAAATCATGATGCCCAACTCAGAATTATTCAGCTTCTTGAGCTGATCACTGTACATCACCTTCTCATTGAAAACTACATCACAGCTTCTAATAATTTTGTTAGTTTCTAAATTCCACAATCAGAATCTGAAATCTCCAAAACCATAACCAATGAAAGTGTACCACATAGGATTAGCATCCAGCTTCTTTCTATTTTCTTTATCAATGTGCACAAAAGCTTCAGAACCAAAAACTCTGAGAAATGAAATATCTACCTTTTTACCTATCCACGCCTCTTCTAGAATTCCACCATCCAATGCAGTATAAGGTCCTCTATTAATCAAGTAAACTACAATATCTATAGCATCTGCCCAAAACTGTAAGGGCAAACCAGCATGCAACCTCATACTCCGTGCACGCTCCATTATTGTTTTATTCATCTTTTCAGCAACTCCATTTTTCTGAGGTGTCCTTGGAACCATCTTTTTCCTGCGTATTCTATTCATATAACAGTAATTATTGAATTTATTGCTGCAGTACTCACCACCATTGTCAGATCTAAGGCACTTCAATCTCAAACTTATTTCATTCTCAACCAAAGCTTTTTATTTCTTAAATGTGTCAAAAACATCAAATTTCCTTTTTATGCAATAAACCCATACCTTTCTTGTAGCATCATCAATAAAAGAAACATTATACCATGATCCTCTAATAGAAGCTATCTGAGCTAGTCCCCACACGTCTGTGTGAACAAGCTCCAACTTGTGCTTCTTCTTTGTTGACCCAGTTTTGAGAAACCTCACTTTCTTCTATTTACCAAAAATACAATTGTCATAGAAATCTAGATCTATGCTTTTCAAATCTGAAAGCTTACCTTTTGACTTAAGAAGATTCATTCCCTTCTCACTCATGTGACCAAGCCTACAGTGCCACAACTTTGCATCTACATCTGAAGTAGATAAAACAAAAGGAGAATGATCAGTAATACAAGTAGATAGATAAAGTGTACCTACTCTCTTACCTCTGGCTAATACAAGTGCACCCTTGAAAACTTTTCAAGATTCAGCTGTGAGAGTTACTGTGCAACCCTCATCACCCAACTTTTTTGTAGAAATCAGATTCCTCTTCAGGATGGGTACATGCATGACATCCTTCAACACCCATGTGTTGCCATTCTGTAATTTCAGCTGCACTTTCTTTTGCCAACAATTTGACAAGGCTCATCATCCCCTAAATAAACTTTTCCAAAATCTCCATGGACATAATCATTGAAAAATTCTCTATTTGGGGTTGCATGTAAAGAGGCACCAGAATCTAAAACCCAAGATTCTACTTTATTATCCAAAGAAAGTGTAAGAGCATCCTGTGCAACAATACCTGCAACTTTTGCTTCTTCAT
Organism: Torreya grandis; assembly: GCA_037957365.1. Lineage (NCBI taxonomy): Eukaryota > Viridiplantae > Streptophyta > Pinopsida > Cupressales > Taxaceae > Torreya > Torreya grandis. The sequence goes on from JARHVA010002185.1 coordinate 2,412,330, forward strand.
TACCTTCATGCTGATTTTATTTGTTATCCTTCAACCAATAATTTTTCTTTGCATGCCCTTTCTTTCCACAATTCCAGCAGGTTATTCTTCCATTTCTAGATTTGGATCTCCTTCTCATCTTTGACTTTGATCTCCCTTGCTTGCCCTTCTCTCTTTGCCTTCCCCTGCTTTCAATACTTAAAGCATTACCTGATGTTTCCTCTGTACTTTTTTTGCAAATTTTTTCATTCAAGATTACACTAACAACATCATCAACTTTCAAGATATTTGAAGCAAATGCATTATTACTAACTGCCATTACCAAACTATGCCAACTTTCAGGTAAAGAGCATAAGATTAAGAGAGCCTTAATTTCATCATCAAAAACTATTTTGACTAAATTTAACTGATTTACTATTGCATGGAAATCATTAAGATGACTAGATACTGATCCACCTTCCTGCATTTTTAAATTAAATAATTGCTTCATAAGATATACCTTATTCGAAGCTGAGGGCTTTACATATAAATTTGCCAAAGTATCTATTAACTCTACCGTTGTCTTTCCTTGTGATAAGTTGGAAATCACAGAAAATGCCAGGCTCAACCTTATAGATCCAAGAGCCTTTCTATCAAGAACATTTCATTCTTCATCTTGCATATATGTGGGCTTTCTTGAAACCCCACCCAACGGTAAGTATAGATCTTTCTGATACAGATAATCTTCTATCTGCATCCTCCATAATTGATAATTCTTGCCATTAAATTTCTCTATTCTTAGTTTACTTTCTTCTGCCATTGCTTTACTCCCACTCAATCAGAAAACCCTGAGAGTGAACCTGTAATCAACAAACACTAACCTGCTCTGATGAACCTTGTTAGTGAACCAAGCTCTGATACAACTTGTTAGGATCTTACAGCACAATTGATTACTTTTGTATAAGCAACTAAACATGAAATTAAACCAGAAATAATAAGTAACTAGAAATCAGAAATAGCAAAGAATAGGAGATACAAGAAACAACCAATCTTGTATTAAACTCTTCCAGAAGGAAATACAATGTACAGATCTCTTTCCCTCAAGAGTTCTTTCTCTCTTCTCAATTACAACCAATTCCACTACTTGAATCGATTCACATTACATTGAAAGGAGGCCTCTTATCACTTAACATCATATCTACATTTTATCATTCATTATTTACAATGGCAATTAACACCCAAAAAAATCCTCCAAAAATGCAGCAAAATTGTTTGTATAAAATGCCTTAAGTAAATTCAACACATCAAATCAATGTAGATGATGTGCATAGTAAAAATCAATATAATTAATGGGTGTGGTTGGCATAACACCTAATTTTTTAAAAAATATGGAAAGTGAAGTCCATGTATTATTAGCACTGCTAAAATTAATTACACTTCAATCAATGCATATATGTCATGCCACATACCATAGCATGTTATCCTTTATTCCTTATAAATGATGTATATGTATTGTTCGTCCTCCATTCTATATAAATAATGTGACTTACATTGTCTACCAAGCTAAAGAATAGAACCGACGCCACCAAATCAAATTTGACTATGGGAGCATTTTGGTTTCTATTTAACTTGAATTTATAGATATATAGAGGTTTGTGCCTCATTGTAAGAGAGGTTTTGAGTGTTCATTGTGTGGGCTCAAAGATTACTCATTATTAGTGAGAACAAAGGTGATAGAGGTAGTGTCATGTTAGACTTATGGTGAATTTTTTATTGTATTCACGATGATGTACCCCTGCATATGTCAATGGCTTATTAAGTGATATGATGAATTTGTTAATGGAAAATTTTGAGTGTTTGGTTTATGATCATTTGTTATATTTATTTATTATATGATTTGGTGATAATAATGATTGTCATCATTAAATATATGTTTAATGCTCTTCATTATATCTACAACGTGTACACATCTAGGTAATATGTAGTTGTTTTAAGCATACACAACAAAAGGGGGCCTTGATATTTTGCATAACAACTAAAGTGAGTGATCCTCCACTTAGGAAGTTATATGCTGACACACTATAGCAAATTTTTGGTCATAATGCTAAGCGCAACATCCACGACCTTATAAACATGGGCAACAAGTTTCACATTAAATGTGTTATGCTTATGGGTGTAGGTAGATTCATTATTAGATCTGTAAATACCCATTTTCTTGAACATAAAATAGATTTTAATTGCTTGCATAAGAAAATCAATAAGATCATGAAACATTCATATTTTTTGGTATACAAAATCTAATGATAATTTAGGTATCTTTCCAGTAACAACTAGCATCGCGGACATCAAAGAATGTTTAATAGTGCTTAGAGGACTATGTTGGAGTTGGAGGAATGATGTAGTTTTGAACATGATTTTAAATACAATGGCATAGAGCTTATGACTAAGGAGATGCGATGGGAAATATCGAAGGACTTTAGATAGGTCTAAGGGAAGGTTGTCCCTTATATGATTATTCAATAGGATAAGTGGTCTACTAATCAAATTAATTTGGATGTTATCATTTATATGCTTTATGATTAGCATGATGGCTAGTGATCATTTACATAGTTGATAGGGTTGAATTTGACAAAATGTTTATATGTTTTTATATATTAGGTGATATTAATACTAAAGATGTTTGAGGTTTTCGTAAGATATTTTCTCACTTAACTCACTTTATGCAAGTGTTGTGTTTCATATCTATATTTCAAAAGAATTAGATTTCCAATTATTATAGTTGCCATTATTTTTATAAAATGTCTACAAATGGAATATTGTTTGTCCTTGCATTGAATAAATGAATTAGCCAAAGAAAATAATCAACCATAATTAAGAAATGTCATAATGTTTCCAAATATAACCATGAAGTTATAATGCTTTTTGTTTGGTATTTAATCATTAATGGCACACAAATATATGGTTTAATAGAGAATAATAAGAAAACTATAATACATACGTTCTTTGTGCTTACACATTTAAGTTTGCACTTACAAGTTATTGTTTAAGGTTCAACCCTAATATTCCTTTGCGAGTTGTTTGAACTTGGCTACAGAATTGAAGATATCTTCTTCTAATTTTAGTCAAATGTTGGAATCTTGTTTAATGTTAGACATTTCAATTATTCATCCTTCTTCAACAAGGTTTATTAACTTTTTTCCAATTTTCACCATTCTTCATAATTAATAAACTTTCCCAATTTTCAACAATTTTGCGATAACAAATTATGTACTCATTTTTCACTCTTGTTATAATTAAGGGATTGATATATATCTATGATTTTGAATTTGTATTTGACATATTAAATAAAAAGATACAACATTCCAATGTTTCTTTTATATGATTTGTTAACTTGCAATTGGACTTTTGCACTATATAAAAAGAAACAAACTTGGCAAATTTTCTCTACATGAGTGGCCATTTTGCAATTCTACTTTTCATAAATAAATGAATAGTTGATATATCTCATATCCTTTTTTTTAATTAACAACCACATTACATTGTGCATTCAACAACATTTGAGTTACACCATGCTTTACATTACTTAAACAATTGTTTTAGGTGCTCAATAATTAGTAGCTATAAGAAAAATAAGTGTGTAGAACACCAAGGCCTTATGGGAAGCACAAATTAGATTTGATGGATATATGTGAACTATGCTAGCATCTAATTTCTAAAGAGAATGCCAACCAAAAAATTATAAACATCCTTATATACCAAAATCATTTTTAATGGAATTGACATATTCAACAATAAATTTCATAAGTTATCAAACATATATTGAGGAGTTTGGCTTAATTTGAATAGAAATCATGGCTTTGACATCTCTCTTGTTGATGGTCATACATAATTTCTGCTTCTTCTTCTCCGACACCTTATCCATGTCACTCACAATAGCTAGATAACCATACAAAACTCTCTTTTTCTGATTTGTTTCCTCATCAACTCTGACAAAGTTAGGACCTTCTTCAAGCCCTTCATGCCCACGTAAACCATGCCAAAAAGGACGATGCCTACCCCATTCTTCCCAATCGTGAGCACTCACTTTGAAGTGTTCATGCAGTCGTTCTACTTACTTCAAGCCCTCAAGTGTAGGTTGGTACCACACCACCACTTGACCTCTATGACCCTCTTTTCCCCATGCAAATTTTGGTTTTCCATTAGTGTGACCTATCTCTGCATTAAGTCGATGGATGGAAATCATTTGTCATATAATTAATTATATGTATACAAATTAATGTTGATTCCAAAAGGCATAACAATCACAATATATGGTAGAGAAAATTATACATTCAAATTCAAATCTTAGTCTTGAAAAAATTTACCTTTTTTAGCCCAAAACAAAATATTTCAAAACAAAAAAATAGTAAACACAACTCAATGCTTTGTCAAAACACAAATTTTGTGGTCAATATTAATTCAAACCCTTAGAAGGGAAAATAGTCAACAATAATAATGCAGTAAAGCTACAATATCATTCCTTATTATGAACATTATGCAAGGAGATAACAATATTGATGACATTTGTTACCTAATTTGTCTAGAACTTTTTCATCAAATAAGCACTATTTAATGATGACCATATGGCCCTGTTTTATAAATAGGGTGATCTTTTAGACTTCTAACACTTCAAAATTTTGTCTAAAGCATCTCCAAACTTATTTTAATGGTATAGTCACCAAAAGTGAAATCCATAATCTTCATCAATTTATTTGATGGTGTCGCAAGTACAAAAGTATTGGCTATCTAATTTGGGACAATGAAAATAACCCTTGTGTTGTATCATGTAGGTTTAACAAAAACTTCCAAACAAGAACCGTGTAATGGCCAATCCCAACCTTAATAGGAAAAAGAATTAATAAATATAAAAGGTAAAATATAAGTTTGGTGAGGGGATTTGCATATCAAATATTAATTTTACAAATAGTAAAGAAAATAATATATCAATAAATTATGTTGTTTAAATACATGCAAGTAATGTTATTTAAAACTATATAAATCGCTTATAAAACATTTTGTGTTGTTTTTCTTGATCGTGACACATGGGATGGTGAACAACCTTATGTATGTCGGTGACATCATGTTAAAGATTGAAGTGTTTTGTTTTAAAATGAGAGGCACCGGGTTTCTGCGTGGAGTCAAAGTTTCTGTAGTTTCATGCGTCAAAGGTTACATATAATCATTTTATAAGTTGTTTTTGTGTTTTTGTGCCATTTGTTTCCCGTTTGCAGTAGTGCATATGTTTGATTGCCTAATTTAGTGGAAATAGGCATTGAAATGGATTTGTACAAAGAGAGGCCTTCGAATGGGTTGGAAAGTATATTGTCAGGAATGCAAAAGTCATTGAGGAGTGGTTGTCGCCATCGTCGTCGATTTTTGGTCATAGAGAGCGCCGAAGGGAACATCGTTCACCACATTGGAGTGAGAGTTAATGAGAATTTATTATGCAGGACACTTGTGGAATAATAAATTAAAATAAAAAATTCAATGGGTTTAGTGTTGACATGCTAAAATCTAGCAGCAAAATGTATTACAAATATTTATAAAAAATAACATAAACCTATAGGTATAGAATAATTCTTCCCCATAAATTTCTTGGAGATTTCTGGAGGAAGGCAACATATTTCTTCCTAACCATATGAATTACAGTCCCAATTTAGAACACCGGATACAGGTTTAAATTACAGTGCATAGAGGACATCCCGAGCAAATACATACATTTTGAAACGCAGTTTTCATAACTGCAATGAGCACACTAAAATAAAAGGATTATCCAAAAATATTGGGCAAAATCCAATGAGCCTGCCTTAATATTCAGGGGATGTGGGCAAGGGCTGACTCTCTAATTATTTAGATTTGGTCAATGGAAGTTCAATGCGTTCACAAAATTCATGCGTTCTAGTCTCATAGAAATATGTATTACAAACATTAGGACAGTAGGTCAACCAGATGGTTCCTTCAATCTTCAATTTTAATTCCTTGTCTATGTTTTTTTCTGTTTTCTTTTTTATGTCTATTATGTCAAGCGAAATTATCATATACTCCAAAGAATATTTAGAGTGTGGCAAGTAAAGTTTTCCAAAAAAATTACTAATAAAATAATAAAATTTGATAAATAAAAATAATAAATAATAAATTTTATATTAAATTTGAAAAAACTTATCATTGTAACTTTCATTTAATTAATTGTCATTATTCAAAATGTATGAACATCATTATGTCAATATTTCCATTTTAATCAAAAAATCTTTGTTTCTTTAAATTAAACTTTTTTTATTTCTATGTTGTTTGGAATCGGAAATATAAACGTTTCTAAAATTCCAAAACACAGATTTTCAAAAACCTTTGATTTAAAAACGTGCGTACTATATATATATATATATATATATATATATATATATATATATATATATATATATATATATATATATCAATCATAATACTCATTTTTAATCTTATAAAGATAAAACACATAAAAATGAATACTATACATTTTTATGTGTTTTATCTTTATAAGATTAAAAAAAAGTAGTATGCTTTATATATATATATATATATATAAAGCATAATACTCATTTTTAATCTTATAAAGATAAAACACATAAAAATGTATAGTATTCATTCATTCATTACTTCAAAGACAAAATGTACATTCTAATCTAGAAAAAACATTTAGATTGTCCTCGATATCATTAATGCCACTCCCATCATTTTTTAACTTTATCACTTACCAAATACAAATCATCTAATTTGCAGGGGCTTTGACTCATGGCACTTTGCGAGAGATGTTCTCATACTATTTTATCATACCTACATCCCTCCTTGCATCATTCATACCTTCTATGATATCTCTTTGAAATCTTGTAACCCTAAAATCGGGTTAAGTCTGAAAATCTGAAAACTTAAAATCCGACTAAGTGTGAAATATGATAGAATCCTCCAAAACCTAGAATGTGCATTCCTATCATGTGTGTGTGTGTGTGTGCACGTATATGCATATGCATACACATACGCATATGTACACACGCATACATATACACATATGTACACACACACTTGTACTATCATGATGTTTGAGAGTTGTTTCAGACCTCTAGGAACTATAATACACATTCTAGGTTTTGGAGTATATATATATATATATATATATATATATATATATATATATATATATATATATATATATATATATATATATATATGTACTTCATGATGTTTGAGAGTTGTTTGGACCTCTAAGAATTATAATACACATTCTAGGTTATATGTGTGTGTGTGTGTGTGTGTGTGAATGATAGAATCTACACACACACATACTTATACTCTCATAAGGTTTGAGAGTTGTTTCGGACCTCTAGGAATTATAATACACATTCTAGGTTTTGGAGTATATATATATATATATATATATATATATATATATACACTTTCATGATGTTTGAGAGTTGTTTCGAACCTCTAAGAACATAATATACATTCTAGGTTATATATATATGATAGGATCTACACATACACATATGTACACACACAAACTTATACTTTCATGATGTTTGAGAGTTGTTTCGAACTTCTAGGAACTATGATCCTCCAAAACCTAGAATGTGTATTATAGTTCCTAGAGGTCCGAAACAACTCTCAAACATCATGAAAGAATTTAAATGTTTAGTTTATATATAGACATCTTCATTGAATATGTATATTATGGCTTTAGTTTATAATACACATTCTAGGTTTTGGAATATATATATATATATATATATATATATATATATATATATATATATATATATATATATATATATATATATATATATATATATATATATTCTTAGAGGTTCGAAACAACTCTCAAACATCATGAAAGTGTATATATATATATATATATATATATATATATATATATATATATATATATATATATATACACTTTCATGATGTTTGAGAGTTGTTTCGAACCTCTAAGAACCATAATATACATTCTAGGTTATATATATATGATAGGATCTACACATACACATATGTACACACACAAACTTATACTTTCATGATGTTTGAGAGTTGTTTCGAACTTCTAGGAACTATGATCCTCCAAAACCTAGAATGTGTATTATAGTTCCTAGAGGTCCGAAACAACTCTCAAACATCATGAAAGAATTTAAATGTTTAGTTTATATATAGACATCTTCATTGAATATGTATATTATGGCTTTAGTTTATAATACACATTCTAGGTTTTGGAGTGTATATATATATATATATATATATATATATATATATATATATATATATATATATATATATATATATATATATATACACTTTCATGATGTTTGAGAGTTGTTTCGAACCTCTAAGAACCATAATATACATTCTAGGTTATATATATATGATAGGATCTACACATACACATATGTACACCCACAAACTTATACTTTCATGATGTTTGAGAGTTGTTTCGAACTTCTAGGAACTATGATCCTCCAAAACCTAGAATGTGTATTATAGTTCCTAGAGGTCCGAAACAACTCTCAAACATCATGAAAGAATTTAAATGTTTAGTTTATATATAGACATCTTCATTGAATATGTATATTATGGCTTTAGTTTATAATACACATTCTAGGTTTTGGAGTATATATATATATATACACTTTCATGATGTTTGAGAGTTGTTTCGAACCTCTAAGAACCATAATATACATTCTAGGTTATATATATATGATAGGATCTACACATACACATATGTACACACACAAACTTATACTTTCATGATGTTTGAGAGTTGTTTCGAACTTCTAGGAACTATGATCCTCCAAAACCTAGAATGTGTATTATAGTTCCTAGAGGTCCGAAACAACTCTCAAACATCATGAAAGAATTTAAATGTTTAGTTTATATATAGACATCTTCATTGAATATGTATATTATGGCTTTACCACCACCATTTTTGACTTGACTTTTTATTTTTTCGCCCACAAAAATATATATATATGCATTGTCTAGGTCAAGCTGCTGTGGTTCTTGGTGAGCATGCATATTATGGTTTTACCTTCTTTTTGGTTGGCTTGATTTTTTTTTTTTGCCCACAAAAATACCAATATACATGGTAGAAACATCCCCCACGTTTCTAACATGTGTCTAGACGTTTCCAGAGCATTTTTGTACTAGACAGAGCAAAGAGAGAGAAAGGCATTTCAGTTCAACACAATTTGTTTTCCCTCTTTCCCTTGAATGTTTATAATATTTCATGTTCACCATTGTAAACAAAATTTATTTTATCTTGGAATAAGAGTTTTAAATTAAGGGAACCATGAAATATATATGTTAAGTTGATGATTTTGTAAATTATATGTAAAACGTAAACTATTTATAGCAAGTTAGAGCTCATAAACACGTATGAAATGAACTTAGGTGTTAATTGAAGCTAAAATTCTTTGTTAACTAGCTAACAAGAAGCTCACAGATCACTTAATTTAGTAATTTCTATCTTTAGATAGGAAAACCTTGAGATTGCAATTGTAAATCTGATTACAATAACTCGATGGCAATTTCCAAGACTTTGGGAAAATAAATTGCCATTGCAATAATTTGATAGCATTTTTCCTAATCTCAATACTAAAAAAATATATTTGTTGTCCAATTTATGCATGAATTCAAATGTTCAAAATTACAATTTCTTTAGTAATCCTCGTGTCTTAACAGTTGAACTCAATAACCACCAACTCAAGCAAACTTCATTTCTAAGGATTTTGACCAATCTTGCCTAAAACGTCTTGAATTTAGCAGTATATCTGCATATCCCATAGATAAGTCTAAAATTTCTTCTGTTCCTTCATATAAAGACATGAATGATTTGAGCACATCACCAAATCTAAGGTATGAATGTCACATTTTCCTTACAGAATGCATACTTCGGTCATTCAATAACACACATGCTGTCACCCTACAAATGACCTTCACTGATTGCGAATGTAAGTCATGGTGTATGCAAGAAACATTTTCCTTAAAAAAAAAACACTTCAATCATTTACCAAGACACATGTTGTACCCATATGACTTGTAATTCCTGATTCTGAATATCAGCCTTGGTGTATGCAAGAAACAATTAATCGCCCACAATCTAATTTAAATAACTAGGTATGACATGCTGTCTTCTTTGCACTCACAAGATGGCAATGGAATTGATACTTTGCGTAAAAGGTTGCTTGAATCTAATAGATAAACCCACTGTAACTTGTATCAGCAATCATGTCTTTTGGAAAGTGGGAAGTAATTCAGACATTGCTTCATACAAACATTGACTTAGAAGTTAAGCTCGTCTCTATAATACGCCAACGTGCAGACATTCTCTTAGAATGCAACTGATGGTAAATATTTTATTGTGCCCGATTGGGTGTCTCAATATACAATAGACCACTCATCAATTGCAACATTTTCCAATAGCATAAGATGGGAGTAGAATCCCTTTTGACCCTTCAAGTACAACTAAGTATTCGTGTGTATTTACCACAGCTGAACTAATCCATGATATCATCTTACAGTAGACCATACAAATCATACGTTCAAAACATTGATATTCCCATCAGCAAAGAACGTATACCAATCACAAACAAAATTATTTATTATTTTGTATAAAGTTTGTTTTGGTAAAACTGAGTTTCCAGCATTCACCTATGCACCTAACATCCAAAGATGACGATTTTAGTTTAATTGATACATAATTCTAATGTTTTCTGTGCTCTAAAAACATTAAATTATATACCGTATTACCACAAAGGTCCACTGTAGCTTTGTTGCCAAGCCTTCGATTTTATCAATTAAAATGCATGTCAATGCTTGTTTTGGTCAAATGCCATAGGCATAGTGCTAGGCCTTATAAGCAGACTTTCAAATTCCACGTATTTTTGACTATATAAAGTTTAAACAATGCAATTTATAGCAGGAATTAAACAGGTTTAATACAGCTCAGATCAGTTATCAAATATAGGGAATAATGTACTTGGCATGTCTTCTATTCTAAAATATAAACTTGCAAACTCCAGTAGTTTTTTTTAATTTAAAGCAAACTCCAGTAGTTTTTTATATAACTAGTTCTAGTAAATAAATGCAAATTATTAAGAGAATATTTCCCCATACTTGTTGAGTTAAAATAGCTTTGGTATGATGAATACGCCATTATCTATGCAACTAGAGGAAATATGCCATTATTAATATATTAGGAAATGCTCAAACTATATCTAACAAATTAGAAATAATCTGTGAAAAGGCCCTCATAAAAGTTGCATCGATCACTTTCCTGGTCAGGTACTACCTGTAGCGCAAAATTCTGCAGCAGAAAACCAAGAAAAACAAAACTAATGCAATTTCCATGTGTGCACAGCAAAGGTCCCCAATTCAGGCCTATTCTGCAACGGGCAGCCCAAGAGAATGATAAAACTACTTTTCCAGGTGAGCACAGCAAAGGTCCCCAAATGCACTTAACAGAAATATTTGCAATTAATATTGCATAACTATTAGCATCCAGCTATGTCGATGCAATTAAAAGATTTTTCAAGACTTGGTAAAAATAACCATATGTTGCAGGCTTGCAGCACATAATCACTGAAATACAAATTTGTTGATGTTGAAAGATGCCATTTATAGATTACTGAAAAGCATATTCAATATATAACATTTGCATAAACCACCACCCACCAGCCAAGACATCAAGCAATCAAAAAACTATTAAATTTGGAATATACCTGCAAGTGATTCAATCTACAAGAACTCCATCTATTAGAATCACAGTTGACTACCATTTGATTTACTGCTGGAGCAGTCGATGAAAGGTGCTGGGTTTAGCAAAAACTGAACAAATTAATTGACCATTCACATAGGATTCAAAACAAAGCTAGCACAACGAAATTCAGAAAACGCTTCGGTGTGCCATATTTTAGTAGACATGAGTGTCATCTCACATAGCATATGTTATCTTCAGATCCTTGGGCTACTCAATCTTCTTTGCTAATGCTTGCCTTACCATTCTCAGCTATTTTTTCAGACGTAACTGCGTCTGGTGCACTAGGTACAGGTTCTACCTGAAAACACAGACCAGAATACATAAAATTCTATAAATAAAATGACCACAACAACAAAAACAAGAACCACCTAAGGCAATATTTTGCAACAGTACTAAAGAGAACTATGTAGCCAAAAAATAGATTTTCCACATAAAGACAACTTTGCTATTCAGCTTCCCATTCCATTTATTCTACATGTCACCTGCCATGAAACAATATAGGAGAAAGAAATAAATTACATTAATGCCCAAAAAATATAGGAGGTGGACAAGAAGTTTAGAACTATGGTTAAATGTTTTCAGAAGGTGCAAAGGCTCCCCATGGGCAAGGTTGTAAAAGTGGTGGTAATCTACCCTGGATAATTTGGTAAAGAAGTGTTCATTGTGCCAAGGAAAAAAAGTTCCACAAAAATTTGTATGGAGAGAATCACCTTGAAACGTCTTAGAAACACCATAGGCTCACTGAAATACAATCCCACTGTCTATTTGGCCAAGAAACAGAAACACTTGGTGTCTAATTCAAGCTTCCATGTCAAAGATTCGGATTACTTTCTTAATAAAATTAGTGGTGTTAAAATAGAGGAGGATGACTTGCTGGTATTCGTTGATGTGGTTCAACTACTCACAAGGATCCCGATAGACACAATAACAACTGTTGTCAAAGTCACAGACTGTGAAACCACAAAGTTGGTAGAACTTGCCTTTAGGTCCACATTTTTCACTGTGAAGGGTGAAATTTTTTAACTAACTGAAGGCATGGCCATGGATTCTCTACTATCACCGGTGATGGCTAATCTATTAATAGAATATTTTGAGAAGAAAGCTTTATGTTTGTTTCCTTTAAAGCCAAGGTGGTGGGTCAGGTATGTGGATGACACCAACTTAAATTGGCTATAGGGGAGATAGAATTTAGATAGATTAGAGTGCCACCTCAATATCTGGTCAACAGTGCATTAAATTCTGCATGGAGGTGAAGGGGAGGGGATGTCTTCCTTTCTAAGATGTTTTGATTGCAAGGAGAACAGATGGATCCCTCTCACATCAGGTATAATGGATAAGAATGCACACAGAACTCTACCTTCAAAGCACATTGTATCATCATACTTCCCAAAAGATGGAAGTACTTAACCCATTGGCAACAAGGGTGGGTAGGTTCTCAAACAATGAACATTTGAAACAAGAAATGAAATACTTCTCCAGGTTATTTAAGGCACGTGGATATAGGGAGAAATAGAATCAAAAAGGGTTCCAAAAAGCAAGTAGACAAACCAACATCCAAAATAGAGACCTTGTGTTAGAGAATATTGAGCAGAGACGCAGGTAACCCTCCCTTACACACAAGGCACTATAAGAGTTCTGGTAAGAGTCTTAGAAAGAAAGACATAAGAACAGCTTTTGCTCCATTAAATATTCTTTTAGGCATGGTGGACATAGCTGAAGTCCCTTGGGATCTGGTTACAAATCGAGGATCCTCCAAAAGCAGTTCCAGTAGTACTACCAGAATGGTGATTGGGACCCTGTTCAATGGTCAGCATTACTGCAGAACCACATCCAGAGGTTCACAGCACCTCCAAGATCACCAATCCATCTCCACCAAATGCTGCACACTTCAATAGTGGCGCAACACAATTTGGGTATATTGGACATGGCACCATTCATGTGTGCTCCAAACCTTATGCAGTTTCCACCGATAGCTTCCCCAGAGCCCCAAACACCTACAGGCCACACTGCTAAGGGCAACTCACACCATGCAGAGCCACCTCCATTCCAATGGGGGGCCAAAGACCCCAATATGAGAAAAGGGGGTAACACTTGTGGGGCCAGGGGGAAGGACCCTTGTTTCCCACAGCAAATTTACCGTTACACTTCTGACACAGTCAGAAGGCGAAGAGACACGTGGAAGCTCAGTCGTTTCAACTTCCGTAATGGTTATTTAGACTCTGCAGCTTTGTAATATATGTATACACCTCTGTAGGATGATATGGGGATCAGATGGTAGACATTTCAGATAATATATGTATCCTAGGACGATAGAAAACAATACATCTTTCTCGGGAGTATATCATGTACAGAACGCACGGATTAATATACTTTTATGTTTCAGTTCTATTATTTTTCTTGCACCTTTCCATCTGCATGTTCCCATATGAGTAATACATTTATATTTCTTCCCCACACACATACGACACATCTATATTCTCATTTACGGTGTTGTGCCCTGGATGTCTCCTAGGATCCAGATCAGTTACACAAAGAAATCTACTCAACTTCGTGTTCTTGTGGAAAGCAATATATTGGGGAAATAGAGAGGTGGGTACAAGCAGTATTCAAAGAGCATTGCACAGATCTAATTCACAGTCACGTAGAGAAATTGGCACTTGCAGCTCCCTCTTACGGGTTTAAACATCATATATCTGCAGTAACTGGAAGCTGTTCGAAACTGAAATATCTAATCTAGAAAAAACTGAAAATCTTGGAAATTACCAGAAGAATCTGAAAAGTGGAATTCTATACATTTTTCCTTTTTCTAGACAATTAAAAAAAAGAATAAAACATCACTATTGCTGGAGCCTGTAGATTTGGATCTTATAGAGCATATAAAGAGAGTCACTTTCTTTAAAAAGTGTAGATGCCAATCAGGGCCAAAACCAGGACAGCGTGGATGCTGCCTTCACCAGAACATGGTCTCAGACTCATGCACAAGAGCTGCTTGCAAAAAATATGCTCTACTCTACTACCCAAGAGTGTTTTTATAGCATTTTTCCCACTTAATATCTTTTTCCACTTGCATGAGGGATATTTTCTAATGGACCGCACAGAACCAGATTTGAATGGACCCACAAAATTGGTCCCAATAGACCCCAAAAAGTACAGTTATAAACAAAATCCTAACTAACCCCATTGCCTGAAGTGCACAATTTTAAATATCTTAAGTTAAAAGGTTCATAACAAAAGAGCAAAAGACAAGAAGGAGAAGACAAAAAGCAAGGAGAAGAATGAACATCATATGTTTGGTTTTCTTATTCTTGAGATCTTTGTACGCTTTTTAAAATTGTAGCTTCTCCTGTTCGAGCCATATTCTAATTTTTTTTCCCTGAAGATGAGTTCCATAGGTAAATATTAAAAATAAATGTAATTGATGCAGTTTTCCCAGAAAAAATTGATGAAGAGGATATGGTGCTACACCAGTATATTCAACAGGTGCATCAAAGACATAGATATGAAAGAAAAAAAGACGAAAAAGTCAAAGGAACTATGTGATATATAAAAATATTGTCTTCAATTTTCAAAGCTACATTACCGATACGGGTACAGGTACAGATACGGGTAAGAGAATCGGATACGGGGATATGGCGATTTTTTTTTGAGGGGTTTGGATATGGCTGGATACGGCCGTACAAAAATATATAAAAAATTAAAAAATATAAAAATATAGACATATAAGCAAAATTAACCACATAATATGCATAGAAGAAACACAATAAGTTAAATAACCACAAAACATACTAATAATTCAATGCCAAATATCATAATATTCAATTGTCGAACTTAGATTAGTCTTATTTATTATTACAAGTACATAATGCAAATGTTACAACTTACCAGTATGGACAAAAATAAAGACAAAAGAAAATCCACTCTCTGCAGTTTGGCGAAGATTACAATGAGATGACCTGGTGTAAAATCAACTTAAGACTACGCCCTGTTCTCTTCTTTGAGCTTATTCACGAGTTGAGCTTTTGTAATATACCTGTGAAAATGATCTTACCGTATGTACTACACAGAAAGAGTCCTGGAGAACCATATTTTTGGGACATAAAGGATAAGCAAAAAAAGACATAATTGATTTCAACCTCTCCCTCATCTTGATCATGTTACAGACATTTATTTCCTTTATTTTGGCAAGGCTGAAACGTGATCCAATAACTGGAAGACTTGCTGACTTGCTCTGGCAACCTTCACAGCTGTTGTATACAGCCCTAATAAAGAAGATACAGATGAATCGACTGAGGCTCACATTTTGAAAACAGTCAAACACAGCCAGCCATTGAAACTGCAGAGAGGTTTTCATACTTTGTTTTGTTTTTTGAAGTCCGCATTTGACTTTTATTAAGCAAAACTGGAAAAAAAAATTGCAGAAAACACCAGGATACGCCAGGATACGGCGGGATACGTCACCCAAACGTATCCGGGCGTATCCCTGCACTCCCAGGGCCTGGGGAGGCGTATCCGGTAACGTAGCTTCAAAGAGATGAAGTGAAACAGAAATCTTACCTCTGACAACCATGTATTCCAAAATTATTCCAATGAATGAAAACTTTTAATCTAAAGATAATTGAGACAAAGAAAGGATTAAAAAAATTATCTACAGAACTAATTTGATTCTGCTCATAATAAAGATAATGCAGTAACCGACCCCAAATAAATGTGAGCTAAATGATTTCCTTAAATAACCGAAAATTTGACAATTAAACTCGTATTTACAGCATGTGTAGCACAAAAGAGTACTAAGAGATCTCCACAGGTGTATAGCTACCAAAGAAATAGCAAATACTGTAAGTAAAACTGCATGACCAAACTAACATAATCCGTTCTACACATGAAATGTCTACTCATAATTCCCAACCCCTATAAAGTCTGCCAAGATCTCTGTAAACCTCGTCTACAGGCATGAAGATCGCATGCTCTGTATTTACTATTTAGTATTGGGCAATAGCCTAGTAGCATCTGGGAAAGCATTGGAGAGGCAGTCAAGTTAGATGAAGCATCTCTCCTTCTAGTTATTGTCTTTTAAAAGTTTCTATAAGACCTAGCAGACCTAATAAAGGAGCCACTAGGCCATATATGATATAGATTGTTGAGGACCAAGAAGATCATATTTTGGTTTCGCTCAACCAAATAAACATGGAGAAAAATAATGAGATGCGATGCAACAAAAATCGCCAATCCTTATTTATCCCTTCTCAACAAGCAACACCAATGTAGAAAAAATAAAAAGATCTAAAACACAGGTTTACACTTCACTAATCTTCATATCAGGGAAGAGAACTAACTTCCTCAATCTGAGAAAATAGATGTTGGTAGGAGGCAAGCAGTGAATAGAGACACTCATGTTTTTGTAAGATGGTAGATATCGTACACTGCAAGTTGGTCTAGTCCCATCAACTATACACTTTTGGGAAATGTGTGCTTTAGCTTTGAAAACAATTTCCCCTTGAACTCTTCACTCCAACAATGATCAAAGTTGTGAATATCGATAATGTATTAGCAAAGAATCAAAGATCCATATATCGGGCTTATGCTGCAAAAAAGGGGAAAAGATGAAATGTGAAGGCAATGAAAATGTGACAATATACAGGATCGGGAGAAGTTGTGTATAAGAAACAGGTGTTCAGTACATACATATTTTTTTTATTTACTTCTTTAAATCTATAAATTCAAAATATATTTTTAATGGTTTTTTGTTAATAATTTAGTTTTAATGTTTTTATTTAAATATTTTTCATATTAAAATTTCAAACCTTAGAACAAAAACTAAAAAAAGAATATCAAAATCGGACTGGTCATGTGGGCGTTTCAGTCCTTAATAACAAGTAACAGCTGCTAGCTGTTGCATTTCTTGCTACAAGGTATTAGACCCTTTGGATCCCCACTGTGATGACCTGACTTGGACCCTTCAGCTCCCCTCTTGGCCAATGCTCCTTCAACAAATGTTATAGCAGATTGCACTTTCATTTATTCTTATATTTTACTGTTCATTGTTTACAAGGTCATAACAAGTAAAATATAATGGGGTGCATCCAAGGGTCACACTCTGCTGGTGTTGCAGTAGAACTGTTTGAACATGGGTCACACTCTTACAAGTAAAAAAGCGGAATATTGAAAAATATTCAATCTAGCTGTCATTGGCGCTTCTCATGACTTCGGCTCCCCTCTTGGCCAATGCTCCTTCAACAAATGTTATAGCAGATTGCACTTTCATTTATTCGTATATTTTACTGTTCATTGTTTACAAGGTCATAACAAGTAAAATATAATGGGCTGCATCCAAGGGTCACACTCTGCTGGTGTTGTAGTAGAACTATTTGAACATGGGTCACACTCTTACAAGTAAAAAAGCGGAATATTGAAAAATATTCAATCTAGCTGTCATTGGCACTTCTCATGACTTCGGCTCCCCTCTTGGCCAATGCTCCTTCAACAAATGTTATAGCAGATTGCACTTTAATTTATTCTTATATTTTACCGTTCATTGTTTACAAGGTGATAACAAGTAAAATATAATGGGGTGCATCCAAGCGTCACACTCTGCTGGTGGTGCAGTGGAACTGTTTGAACATGGGTCACACTCTTACAAGTAAAAAAGCGGAATATTGAAAAATATTCAATCTAGCTGTCATTGGCACTTCTCATGACTTCGGCTCCCCTCTTGTCCAATGCTCCTTCAATAAATGTTATAGCAGATTGCACTTTCATTTATTCTTATATTTTACTGTTCATTGTTTACAAGGTCATAACAAGTAAAGTATAATGGGGTGCATCCAAGGGTCACACTCTGCTGGTGTTGCAGTGGAACTGTTTGAACATGGATCACACTTACAAGTAAAATGGCGGAATATTGAAAAATATTCAATGTAGCTATCATTGGCTCTTCTCATGATTTATATCAATAATAACAGTGAGATAGCACCATCTTCTGCTTGTTAAGTTGTCATTATAGAGTAACGTCGAATAATCTCTAGTAGAGAGAACCATATGTTCATATTTAAGAAATCGTCTTCAAATTAAATGTTATTGAAAGGTAACATTAAAATTATAAGAGCAGCAATACTTCTTCAAACCGTCCAAGGGGTTGTGGTCTAATGGCAATAGGAAACATTTGTAACAGCATGATCTAGGTTCAAATCCCCAACTACAATTATGTTTTTTTAGCCAAACATGAAAGATTTATAGATACACAAGATAACCTCAACCAAAATTTGCTAGGCCAAAAAAAGGTAATTCAAACCCTAACAGGTTAACCAAACCCTATAAAATCAAATTTCCCAGCCAAAAATATTTACCTTCTTACTGGCCGGCTTGTAAGGGCATGCGGGTATAACACGTTCTGGCCGCCTGTATTCCTTGCCAAGCAGGGCATAAACTTTTGCCTGAAATCAAAATACAAATTCAGCATTAGCAAAGCAAAGGCAATATCCACAGATAATTAAAAAAATCAATTAAAAAATATATGATCCATCGGGGGCAATAATGTAATAAGTCCTTACCATAATAAAATGGAATAGGATGGGCAAAAGATTGACAATGGGTATCAGAAAAATTGGTAATAGACACGCCACACAAACCTAAAAAATTGCAGTAAGATTGTGTTATTAACAATAAAATAAACTAAAATAAGGAAGGTGAATTGAGTATTATATTTGAAGTAGGTATCATTGATTTTGAATCACTTACCATTTTTTTATGGTGAGCCTGTGATCAGATCGAGAGATCCCAGAAGAATTTTTTGTTGGACGCAGGGACCAAACAATATTATATACTGATAAGGAATGCAGAGGTTTCGTGAATTTTAATTCGGGTCACATAAATAAGGTGGATTACTTAACATTCGTCTCGCCCTTTGTTTTTTAAATTTAAAAATAAGGAATGGTCAACAAGATTAAGAAAGCGGACTAGGTCGGTATGGTCAACAAAGAATTTGGTTATCTTTTTTTATTTTCTTTTTTCTTTTTGTTTTAGGGAGTGGGCTTTTAGTTGTGTGGTTCTCGATAAAAAAATGTTTTAACTAATTAAATAAAAAAGAAAGTGTATTAGTATAGTTTACATATTTGAAAATGATTTTTATGGAATTATTAATTGTTAAATTGTAATGTTTATGTATTAATTTATTATTAATTTAAATTAAGTGATATTGGTATATTTATAATTTTTTAATGGTATTTGTATGCAGTATAATATTTATTTATTTTTTTATAGAAATTTTTCTTTTAAAGTATTATAATATTTTTTTTATTCTTTATTACATTTAATGTAATTTGTGTCTCAATTTGGATCAAATTTGCATTGAAAATTGATGGTTTTTTTTGACTTGGAATGTAATGGGGAGCTCAGATCTCTATCATATATTATCAGTGATCTCAAGAATATCCACCAGTGATTAACGATCTTATGAATACAATCAATGGTCACAACCGACCTCATATGCCTTTCTAAAAATTTAAATGTGGATAGGGCTTGAAACAACCAAGCTACTTAACCAACTCACCCACATCCCATTGATATTTTTATAATATTATTTATATGTATATATGAAATTATTATTATTACTACTATTACTGTTACCATTACTATTACTATTAAATTGAACATTTAAAAATTATTGGTTTAAAATTTATCAATATCCAAAATATTATCTAACTTTCAGCAGATGGGCCAATAGATCGCATGATTCTGATACTTCTAAGTTGAATACAGATAACTCCAGTTGAACTTCAACTACAGATGGTTAATAATGTTCTTCCTTTTGTGCCTCCGAAGTTATGGACAAAGGTTAAAAAGAATAAGGGCAAAAAAGGATGCTATGAGATTGTTGGTTATGGCTCTCCGAAATTTGTTTGATCTTGGTTTTTCACTTCTTTGTGATTCATGTGGCCTTGGATTGGTCCTTTTGTAATGTTATTTTTTCGAATGCTTGTTTAGCTCAATGTGGCTTGGCTTTTGGGGTGTGACTTTTCCACCCATTTTTTATATGATTAGCATTGTACTATACTTTGTTATATTAATAAAGGTGCATTTTCCAACCAAAAGAACATTATCTATAATAAACCAAATAAATATAAATTTTGATAAATGTATGTATGTCTGTATGTATATGTTGGAAAGAGTCAAATTAATATAATCTCTCTTTGAAATTAAAAAAATACAACTAATGTGTTGTGGCTCCTTCATCTTCCATATAATCATCAAGGATGTCAAACGTGTATAATGAGACATCTTCATCATCGATGTAATCAAGATCATTGTTATCATTCTCTGCAATATCAGGACTATTAAGTGAGATAAGTGTCCATCCACCCACAAATTAGACATAACTTAAATGTCATATAAGTGTTTAAGATTACAATTTTCATAGTTAATTGCAACTGCATTTTAAAATAGTAAATTAAAGAGTATATTTATTAGCGACACATGCCCATTACGCTAGGCCCACATTTGAAAGTTTTTGTGTCCTATCCCAGAGATTTCAATTGTTGTTTCACATCCTCAGTGGCCCTACAATCATATTTCTACACTTTCAATAAAAATGTATGTCATAAAATGAGGTATAATCATTTTAATAAAATAACTTACAAACTTATGTAAAATAACCTATAAAAAACTTACAAACTTAAAGGAGTGGCGTCGATCAACGATTCTTTTTTGGATCGATTTCTTTTTTGGGTTTAAATTATGTCGAAGGTCATTTTTTAAGGTATTTATGCAAGGATGTTTTTAAAACAAATAAAAATAAGGTAACCCATAACTTGTACATCAAGGCATATATTTTGTAAACATTTATATGTCATCATTTGATTAACTATTTGTTTGATGTGACTTATTGTAATGGGTACTTTTTATTTAAAAATTAGTTTTGAAAGTGACGTGATGACTTTTATTTGAATAATTAATGTTTTTTTACTTCACATGTACACTCCTAATTATTGGTCAATGCTCAAGAATTGGCTCCACTCCTTTATATGTGGCCTTATTTCACTCATTTGCCCCAAGCCAAGAGTTATTAGGATCCCCTCCGCTACTTTCACTTCTTGGGCTTTGTGTTGGATACTCTTGATCCATAAATTAATTGCAATAAATGTAAAACATATAATTAATTCAATGTAAAAAAATTATAAAGTTTCACATCTCATTGAATGTGTTAAATCACACGCATGCTCCTTTTTATCACTTTCGAGCTAATAATCACATAAATTTAACCATTTAGAATTATTCATGATGAGATGTCAAAGTATTTTCCTCTCTACATCTATATTTCCTCAGTATGTAAGCTACAAATTATAAATTTAAAAAAAGATTATAAATCTATAAAATAAAATAAAAAATTATTATGACCTCTGTCATAACAATCTTTTGTTCTTATTTGCATTGTAATAGTCTTAGTTAGTCAATTAGCTTAGGCACCCCTTTCTATATAAGGTTGACCCATAATAAAAATAGTTATTAATTAACTCAGGGGTTTATGTAAGGTCAACCCTTGAATATTAGGGTTAGGGTTGTAATAATATTAGGGATAGGGTTTTAATCACTATATATTGATGTTACAAAGAAGGAAAATGATTCATCTATATTTTTAATTTGAACGCTACTCTCAAAGAAGTTGTCCCCTCGATGAGGCTTTTCATAACTGACTATAAGGAAGGTTTACAATTATTTATAATTTTATTGAGTAATCTATTTCATTTTTGCATATTGTTATTTTGTTTGTTTTATTTTTGTAAGGAGGTTCATAACAAGTGGTATCAACACTCTTACCCTGATGAACAAGATTTTTTGGCCCTGGCTTCATAAATTTATTTTGGTATTCTTTGATGACATTCTCGTATACAAAAAAACATGGGAAGACCATCTACTATGCTTGGACCAAACCCTACAGTGCCTGGCCAACCATCAATAATATGCAAAATGCTTCAAGTGCTCCTTTGGTATTACAAAGATGGAATACCTTGGGCATATTATCTCAATGAATGGGATTAAATTGGATCCCAAGAAAATTAAAGGTATGCAAAATTGCCCAAAACTAAAAACCCTCAAAAGTCTTCATGATTTTTAAGCCTCACTTGTTATTGCCACAAATTTGTCATAGACTATGTGAAATTACCTCTCCCTTGATTACCATGATATGGAAGAATGATTTCCCCTGGTCTAAACCTAGTAGAAAGTGCCTTTACACATCCCAAAAATGGCATTTGTACCACACCTATGTTAGCCATGTTTGATTTCTCCAAACATTTCATCATTGAAATTGATGCTTTAGGGGTAGGAATCAATGTAGTGTCAATCAAAGAATGATAACCCTTGGCCTTTACTAGCAAACCATTACCAGGCAAGAATCAGGAAAAATATACATATGAGAAAAAATGTTGGCCATTTTCCATGTCATAACTCACTGGTGACCATAATCTTAAGGAGACATTTATGCATTAAAATATATCACTACAACCTAAAGTACTTCTTGGAAGTGTCTCATCACCAAAGTGACTAAAGTGGGTTAGTAAACTTTTGGGACGTTGATTATTAATTTATATACAAGAAGGGCAAGGAAAATGTGATGGATGATGCCCTTTCCCACAATTTTTAAGGCCAAAGGGACTTATGTGCATTATCCTTATAATCCACATATTGGTTGTAAGAAGTCCAATAAGAGTGGCAACAAGATGCCAAATTCAATAATGCATCCATCAACTCACCTTAGACCCCACAACTAAACTAAGTTACTCTTTGGATGGCTATTGATTGTGTTATCATAGGCGGATTATATTTACTACAAGCTTAGCTCTTGGAAAAATTTAATGCAATAAATCCATGATTCACCGTCGATAGGGCATTCTAACTTCTTAAAGACATATGTGACAGTCAAAAGAAATTTCTTCTAGGATGGATGAAATAAGATATCAAAAAAGTTTGTCGTAGAGTGTGATAAATGTAAACTTGATAAGGGAGAGACTACACGTTACAACCATTACTAATCCCTATCACAGTATGGACTGATATCTCCATCGATATGATTGATGGATTTCCCAAGTTAGGTGGTAAATCAATAATATTTGTGATGGTCTACAATGGCATAAGTCTACATGGACAAAAAAATTGCCTCCATGGTATGCCCATAAATATAGTCTTTGATCATGATCCCACCTTCACATGTCACTTATGGAAAGAATTATTTAAACTATAAGGAACTCAATTACAAATGAGCTCAACACATCACCCATAGACTTATGGTCATTCAGAAATCATCAATGAGTGTTTGGAGACTTACATGTGTTGTTTTGATTCGGAGTAGTAGACTCACTAAGCTAAACAATACCTCTTATTGAATTATGGTACAACGCTACCACCAAGATGACACCATACAATCCGTCTATGCTAGTTGCCACCATCTCTTACATCCTACCTTCTAGTAAGCTCCAAAGTTTAGGCATTGAACTTAACTCTAATCCATTGAGAATCTACTTTGGACTCTAAAATATAACTTGATACAGGTTCAAAATTTTGTGAAGCATCAAGCAGTCAACACCATTCATAGTGCTCATTTTTCATAGGGAAGATGTTTTTTTCCACCTCCAACCCTACAAGAAAACTTCTTTGAAGCTCAAAATCATTCAAATATTAGTTCTTACATTCTATAGACCTTACCAAGTACTATAACAAATTAGGAATGTCACATATAAATTAGACCTACCTCCGACTTCCAATATTAATATAATATTCCATGTGTCATGTTTGAATAAGGTCATTGGAAAATATGATCGGGTTTAGATAATCCTTAATAAATTGAGTGAAGAGAGACCCATCGTCATTGAATCCAAGGCTATTTTGGACAAATGAACATGCTAAATCTACAGTCAAATCATTACTGATGTTCTAATCTAATGGCAAGGCATGCAACAAGAAGAACCATATGGGAATCTCTTTATTAGCTTCAATAATGATTCCCACAACTCAAGCTTTAATGAAAAATATTTTCAAAGAGGGAGGATATGCTAGGACCCTAATGTCTTGACCATCTATTATTAATTTTTACAATGTAATAATCATAATTAGTTAATAAACTCATATACCTTTTCTATGTAAGGTCAACCCTTGAATAATAAGAATAGTTGGTAATTAATTTGAGTGCCTATGTAAAGTCAACCCTTGAGTATTAGGATTAGGGTAGCAAGGATATTAGGATTAGGGTTGTAATTACTACATATTAATATTATAAAGGAACATTATTCATCTATATCTTATAATTTGAGTGTTGCTCTCAAGGAGGTTTTCTCCTTGAAGAGGCTTGTGGTGTCTGAATATAAGCAAGGTTTGTAATTATTTATAAGTTCATTAAGTAATTTTTTCCATTTTCGCATATTGTTATTTTGTTTGGTTTATTTCTACAATGAGGTTAATAATAATAATAATAATAATAATAATGTGTTTGGCACCTTACCCTCATATGCCTACTCATATTCTTAAGTGTAGTTTGTGCATACTCTCCAATTAGTTTGTGTTATAATAGGTTGTGTCGAATTCATCTTTAGTTCTTTTCATGAGCCACTATATGCATTCCTCTGGCAGCTTGTTCTAGGCAAGACAAGGAAATTTATAAAATAACATTTCACAACGCATTTGTATTTTTTGTTTAAAATACATACAACAAAAAAATTGAATGTCAAATATTTTGAAAATAAATTGAAAAACTAAAAATTATAAATAAAAAACTTAAATAATATAAAATATAATTACATAATTTCAAACACTTCATCTCCTTGAGCATCGTCCAATATTTTCATATCATTATTCACATATAAGTTCACTTTTAGACTCTTAGACACTCGATGTTTGTATTCATCTAGTGTCACACAATAGGGATAATTATTATCAGTTTATGGCAAGGCATCTTTACCATCCACCTATAATTTAGGTGAGATAAAGGCATCAATGCTAGATAGGGGGTTTTATGCATTTTTTTGTGGAACCCCATGCACATGACAAGAAGGTCTTATGCTTATCATGTTACTCAATGTAGGTTGATCATGAAACATGTGTGATGTGGACCTGAAATATAGGTAAATGTTAGAAGACAAGTAATTTAAATTATTTAATTGAAAAAATAAAACTAAAAACTATACCTCTACATTGGGTCCGTAGCAACAAAGGAATGACGTTGAATCAACCTAGCCTCATCCTCTTGTGGGTTTATCTCACTAGTGGACCTATTTATCAAAACCCCCAAAATAAAGTAATTTTATAATTAATTGAAATTATTTAATTTAAAAAATAAAACTAAAAATAATACCTTTGTATTGGGTCCTTGGATGTAGAGGAATGGCATCGACTCGGATCGTCCTTATCGCATCATGGGTCCATCTCACTGGTGGACCTATTATCAAACTCGAAAAAGTAAAATAATCTTAAAATTAATTGAAATTATTCAATTTTAAAAAAATAAATAAAAAATTATACCTTCACGATGGGTTGGTAATAGTAGAATATTGACGTCGACTTGACCTAACTTCATCCTCACGCGAGTCCATTTGACTAGTGGACCTATTATCAGAATCCCTAAAAGACAATAATCTTATAATTAATTGAAATTATTCAATGTAAAAAATAGAACTAAAAATTATACCTCTATTCGGGTCTTTGGTATCATTGACTTGTCATAGCCTCATCCTTGTATGGGCCCATATATATAGTGGCTCTGTTATAAAAAACTCAAAAAGAAAATAATTTTTAAATTAACTAAAATACTTCTATTGAAAAACTAAAATTAATAATTATAGCTTCGCATCGAGTCCCTAATAACAAAGGAAGGACAATGATTCGTGCCAATGCCCTCCTCCCTCTCACCCTCCTTGTAATCAATACCAATAATTATGTTACGAACTAATAAATAATGGAATTTTGAATGAAAATGATATATAAAAGTAATAAAATTTTGAAATTTGAAATTTGTTGTATCAATGATAAGACTGTTGAGTTATTTGAGGGGTTAGGTAATCCTTGTCAAGTTTATGTTATGTATAATCACCTAAAAGTGGTATTTGGATGCTAAGAGTGTTGCTTGAGACAACCTATTTCTAGCTTAGCCCTATACCTATTATGGAGCCTTTATCACACTTTTTTAGTCATTGTGCAAACCACAAACATCTCTGGTCAGCCAACACATAGTCTCATACCTACATTCCCAGATCTTAACCCTTCATGCCCGATAGCCTACAAGATGGACATTAGCACCACATTAAGAACACTACAACCATATGGTGCTAGTGTCCCCTACCCTAACTCTCCCAA
Organism: Torreya grandis; assembly: GCA_037957365.1. Taxonomy (NCBI): domain Eukaryota; kingdom Viridiplantae; phylum Streptophyta; class Pinopsida; order Cupressales; family Taxaceae; genus Torreya; species Torreya grandis. The sequence continues at coordinate 2,439,439 of JARHVA010002185.1, forward strand.
AAAAATATATTTTCAAATATGTAACCCTCCTAAGATCAACCTAGCCACATTTTATTATCTAAACAAGCTACGAAACACTATAAATACAAGAGTATTAGACCTCTATCCACTAGATGGAAAATAGATGCAAAAATCCTATTAAAATAAGATACAAGTTGAGCAAAATCAAGGTTATTAATCCCTATTCTACCCTAATTTTGCATACTACCATCTACAGCTGCCCTAAGCCAAAATTTTAAAGATTTCCAATCTCAAACACATTCAAGGCATTTAAGACCACTATCATTCTAGCATTCACTTGCACTTGCACCAAACACTAGGTGGGAGAACTACATTGAGCTTGATGCTTCCTCGAAGTATTGGTATGTAGGCAACTTTCTTCACAATGGGTTATTGAGGATGTCTAGCCTATCCTCCTAACAAACACACATTTTTAGCTCACATTATACTTTCAAGGAGGATTAGGGTTTGCAACTTAAATCAACTATTATAGGCACAATACAAAGTTCCAAATTTCATGTGTGTAGGAATAAAACCCAGAAACACATGCATAGGTTCTCCAAAAAATTAGGAATAGTCCTACAAAGAGAACACTAGCACCATTTTTAGGACACTAGAGCCACATGATGCTACTGTCCATGTGAGGCACTACTATCTAGAGAAGAATCTAACTCAGGGACCCTATTGATGACACTTAGACCTATCCATAACCTAATTTTTAGCACCCAAATCTTTTATGACAACTATTTTCTAGATAAGTCTCTATTTGTACATATTTATTACTATTTTTAGAAATTCAAATCAAGTCAAATTATGTAAGAAATTAGTGGTTAATTATTGCATATTATTTCACTGATTTAAACAACTCAACCTATAATCTAACTTAGGATTTACATTAGTAAAACCCTAAAAAGTTTAAAACATTTGGTGAACCTGACTTCAAATATTGATCAAAACCCTAGTTTGCATTTTTAAAAAAATTGTGCACTAAATTAGGGTTACAAACTTCTATTTTTATTATTTTTTTGCATAATCTAGCTCATTTAATTAATTCCACATTAGGGTTTCATTTATTTAATGTAATTTAAATTTTTGCAAAGCAACCTTGATTCAAAACCATAACCCTATATAACCCTAGGGTTTACATTTATAAAACTCAAATTTCAGATCTATATATCTTATGATTTTTATTTCATACAATCATGATCATAATGACAAAATAAATTAATCGCTTTTTGCTGCAAAGTCTAATACTTTCATTTGCATGCCTTTTCCCTTTAATTTGGACTGAATTCAGAAAAGATATAAACACATGTATAGATGATGCTTTATATCAATTGTAATATATGTCATATTTCATAGCATATTATATTTATCCTATGTGCAATTCCATTAACAATCAAACATATACATATATAGAGGATTTAACACACAAGCTAACAACTATGTTTCAAGTTTCAATGTCATATCTTATGCATATGAAAGAATCTCATTCTCCTCATCTCCATGAGGGTGATATCTACTTTCCCTCTAACTAGGTCCATCTTATCACTCCTACACAAGATGAAGTAGCCTATAACAATGTCACTAATCCCCATACTTAGCCTATCCACACCTCTTCCTTATAGGGTGTTTGCCTACATGTTCAATTAGAAATAGCTAGGGTTTACACTTGTGAGACTATATATGATCAAATTATTAGTATGAGAAAGATAATTGTAGGTTTACAAAATTAGAATCAACTATTATATGAAATATTACAACATTAGAAAATTAATTTATAAGACAAAGGCCTCCGAGGCACAATATTGTAAATCATGTATATGCATCTTCACCTAGTCAATTTGTGGCAAATAATGTTACATATCCAAATCATAAATCATGATAGAGTATATCTATAACTAGTGATTCAAAAATAATTCAAAGGTCAAATAAGATTTCAATTGAGATACTAAGCGAAATGATTAAAGCTAAGTTGATCATCTTTCCCCCTCTACACCTAGTAAGGAGATCCAATATTATTGTGCATATCATAAAATGCATGGGCACCACATCGATTCATGTTTAGCATTGAAAAAGAAAATACAATAGATAAGGGATACATATGACTCATATAGTAACACTTCATCCAAATAACATACAATGACACATCTACAAATTCAAAAAGGATTAAATTCAAAAATAGTATAAAAATGGCTACCAGAGCATAACTCAAAATAATAAAAGGTTCACAAAGCACAATCAGAGCAAGAAACAATATAAAAATCACAGGGAAAGTAAGCAAACCTACCTCTCCAAAATGAGGCTTAAATTTCAAAATGGTATGATTTTGGTCACAAATATCTATAACAGTTTGATTATCATGGTCAAGGTTTGGGCAAACAGGCCCAAGACATCACTACTATTATAACAATTCATAATATTGGACAACAAGGTTTGGGGTTTATTGAACATCCCAAGGCAAATCATTCATGGATATAGTTTATTAAGGTAAAACATCTAGATACATAAAACATGTTATAGAAAGAGCAAGAACTTAAGTTATAAATTCAAAATCATGCTAAGCCAACAAACATTCTCAAATAAGGATTTCTAATAAAAGATCATCCACAACACCATATGTATATAATAAGCATAATTTCAAATGGAAAAACAATGATCAATATTCCAAAGCACAATCTAGAAAGGTCAACTCCACAATATGAGTTTATTCCCTCTAGCATTTTAGGTTATCGTGATTTTGATGTTGAACAATATTATGATTTTGATGATGAATAATACTTAGATTCCTACTGTAATAACATTCAATTAGAGCATAACGTTCACATTACATGAGATATTATCATTCCTATTTTTTACATAGGTCAAAGTGATAGTGAGTCTCCCATGAGACTCATCGGTTAGTATGGTTCTTACCCTCTTATACATATTTTCTTCCTCTCTTGATCCTTGTACATAATTAATTTTCATTTTCTTGCACATAGATTCTATCTAGAAAATACAAAAAGAATATAACCTGTCAAAAACATAAAAACATTCAAATAAATCATCATAAAACCCAAAATTTATAGATTGTATGCATTGCTCTGTTTACATTTTTTTTATTTTCCAGACACTACATATGTTAGCTATCTTAGTATAGTCAGTTTCATCATAGTACATGCTTTACTTGTTCTTGTCAAGTACCTGTAGATTGTGTATAGGACTCAAGTCCAATATACTGATCCAACCACTGGAGGCATAAACACTGATTGATACTTATCTATTTGAAACACTCGCCCACTTGGGGGCATCTTATACATAATTTTTATTACCATGTTCTATCCTCACATTATATACATTCAAATTTTAGCATTTTTATATCTTGATATTGATCATTGCTACTCATACTCAAATTTTTTGCTGACTATTACTACTTGAGACTCCGCATATGTACATCCTCACTCTTACATAAATTTTTACTACCTTCATACATGTTTTCATTTCTAGATTTCCTAGTTTAGACTTGATTGTATTTTTTATGCTTCTTATATTCAAGGGCATTTGAATATGTCATTGCTCTTTGGCTCTACACCACTTCTATTCATGTATGCCTTAGACATGGGCCCATTTCCCTTATGTGTGCTTTCCTGATTATGTATGTAGACATTTGAACATTCCTTCTATGTGGCTCTAAGCCAACTTGCTTATTGTTTATGTATGTGGGCATTTGAACATGTCCTTGTATGTCTTCTATTCTCAGATTTAGTGACATGTGCCCATGCCCCTTGTATTATGGCCCCTTGGCCTATTTTTTTTGCCTCATGTGTTTTGTATGTATGTTTTCTTGTATGCTTCATCACCCTGACACTTGTCTTTGCTTGTTACACACGCCAATTTTCAATGCCATGAAGGACCTCATGCATCTACCCTTCCTAATTGGGTGCCATGATAGACATCATGCCCCATCCTCATAGGTAGCTACTTAGATTTGTTTTTATACACATTGATTACATCTATATTGACACCCTTGTGCAATGATAGATACAACCAACATCTTACACTACATACTTATGCTCAGATTTTTTTACATTCCAATGTTATGTTTGTACATTATATTGGATTATCACACAATTATCATATATGTTCCAGCTAACACATTTTGCAAAGCTATTTATTTTGAGGATAGTTCTTGCATAGGTCAAAAACTACCCTCAAAAGAGGGGCATTCATAGGGGTTTTTCATAGAGATCAGGATCCTACATTTCATTCACAAATCATTTTCAGCACATAGGCTCAGTTTCAAGAAATCAGACATAGGTAAGACATGAAAAATAGGGACTTAGAAAGCAGTTTAGTCACCCAAATTTTAGACTAGACACACATTAGCACCCAAAATGGGACACTAGCACCACATGGCACTACTATCCACTACATGGAGCTAGTGTCTAGTATCCCTATCTTTAAGGTAGTTTAGATTAGTGAAAACAATACCCTAAATACAATATAGATTTGCACAAACATAATTATAGGTTTGACAATTATGTTCAAATTTCATTCAAATACACTCATTTTAGCTTGGACTCATACCCATTGCTTAGATTAGGGGCATCATGTGCAACATTATCATCCCCACATTTAGTTTAAATACATAAATATAGTTATTATAACTCATTATAAAATTAGTAATACTCAGATATCAGATTGGGGGCATTTGTACGACACATAGTTTCCATATGCACATTTACACATAGGTTGATTAGATGGAATGGTAAACTCCATGTAATTATATACAATGTATACACTTGTTATCATATTCTAGATTGTCACCAGTTTCATGCCTTACTGAATTTGTAGTGTTTGGCATTATCGAGTGGCTTAGAGCCACCTAATGTACCTAAGTGGCCATAGAGTTGATAGACATAGTTAGATATTTCGAGCACTTTGTGTAGTTTAATTTTAGATGTATCTACTACACATGGGTGGTAAATGATAGAGTCATAGCTACTTGAGTTATTGAGCCACCCACATGAGAGGGTTAAACACACTTATAGTCTAATCCAAGCTATTCACAGGTCATGATCCACCAAGCAAGGGTGGGCAATGATGGAGTCAAAACTAAATTGAGTTCTTGAACCACCCACTTATGAGGATTGAGTAAGCCATCAGCTCGGTCCAATCTATTCAATGATTTGATCAATATATACATACACATGCATAGGTTGTCACCAGGTTCATGCATTAGTTTGCATACCCAATGAGATGTATTTCTTCCTTTCCTCTTTCCTTTCTCTTTACTTAACTTTACTTAATTATTTTATTTAGCACAATTTTTTGCTTTTGACATCTCTTAAGTAAGGATTGATTTTTACATTTTTCATTACAGGGCATTACTTTGGATCATGCTTCATATACACAAACACAAATTCACACACTTAGACTCAGCTACATAGGCTTCACTTCCTAGCTAAGTCTAGGTACGCTTATTTTTCCTTTATATTAGTCATTTTGCTTTGTTTCATTTCTAGCATAAAGGAGGGCAAATGCAATCACCTAAAAATGGTATTTAGATGCTAAGAGTGTTGCTTGAGAAAACCTAATCCTAGCTTAGCCCTAAACCTATCCTAGGGCTTTTATCACACTTTTCCAATCATTGTGTAGACCAAAAACATCTCTAGTTAGCGAAAACATAGTCTTCGACTTACATTCTTAGATCTTAACCCTTTATGCCTAGTAACCTGCCAGTTGGACACTATCACCACATTAAGGACACTACAGCCACATAACGCTAGTGTCTATAACATGGTGCTAGTGTCCCTTGCCCTAACTCTCCCAAACAAATATATTTTCAAATGTGTAACCCTTTTAAGGTTGACCTAAAAACATTTTATTATCCGCACAAGCTACAGAACACTATAAATATAAGATGATTAGACCTCCATCCCTAGATGGAAAATAAATGAAAAAAACATATTCAAATAAGAAACAAGTTGAGCAAAATCAAGGTTATTAATACCTATTCTACCCTAATTTTGCATACTACCATCTACAATTGCCCTAATCCCAAATTTTAAATATTTCCAATCTCAAGCAAATTTAAGGCATTTAAGACCACTATCATTCTAAAATTCACTTTCACTTGCACCAAACACTAGGTGGGATAACTACATTGGGCTTGATCCATCTTCAGAGTATTGGTATGTAGGTATCTCTCTTCATAATGAGGTGTTGAGGATGTCCAACCTATCCTACTAATGAATACACATTTTTGGCTTATGTTATACTTGTAAGGAGGATTAGGGTTTGTAACTTAAATCAACTATTACATGCACAATACAAAGTTCTAAATTTCATGCACACATGAATAAAACCTAGAAACATAGGTGTAGGTGCTCTTAGAAATTAGGAACAATACTGTAAAGAGGACACTAGTGCCATTTGTAGGACACTAGAGCCACATGGTGCTACTATCTAGGTAGAGCTTTACTATCCAAAGAAGAATCTGACTTAAGGATCTTAATGATGACACTTAGACTTGTTTGTAACCTAGTTTTTAGCACCTAGATCTTCCACAATAGGTATTTTATAGATAAGTCTCTATTTACACATATTTATTACTATTTTAAAAAATTCAAAGCAAGTCAAATTCTGTAACAAATCAATTTTTATTTATTTCATAGTATTTCATTGATTTAGATAACTCAACCCTTTAATCTAACTTCATATTTACATTAGTAAAACCCTTAAAGGTTAAAATATTATTTAATCTCATGAATGTTAAACCCGCCACAACCCATGGTATGAAAATCTCCTAATGATATTTCCATGCAATTGTCTACCAACTTGTGTATGCATCTAGTATTTAAAACATTCATTCAGTTTGTATAAAAATAAAATTAAAAAATCATATTTATTAAGTCTAATTTTAATCTTATTTACATAGTCAATTTTATATTTTATTTGCTTCATAATAATTTTATTTTTTATTGTTAAGTGTATTAGAGATATTGACTAAGGTTTAAAATCAGACTAAGATGTAATTGAAAATTTTATAAAACAATTTGCATGTAACCTAACAAAAAAGAGAGAGGACACCAATTTATAAATTCTACCAAATAATTTGTGTGTAACCTAGAAAATAAATGGAGAAGATACTAAATGAGGAATTCTTTCAAACAATTTACATGCAACCTACAAAAGAAAAGAGTGCATAGGATTTTTACATGTTTTCCAAGGAATTTTTGTAGGATTTTTTAAAATTTTTTTGTAGGGTTTTTTGTATGGGTTTTATAGGGTTTTTAAGGGATTTTCACGTCTATTTCATTTTTTTCCCTATAATTTTTTACAAGTTTTTACCATGTGTTTATCCTACTATTGTTCTTACAATTATATTATAAGAATTACATATATATATATATATATATATATATATATATATATATATATATATATATATATATATATATATATTATTTTTTCTTATAAAATTAAAAAATAATATACCTTTGATATTTTGTTTCGTAGGGGTTTTACATGCTTCCTTTTCTTAATTTGTCATTTGCTTCCTTATACTCATTCATATTTCCCTTACTTTACCCCTAAAACTCTGTTAGTAGGCAGACATCTTTATTTTTCCTCTTTGATGTCCCTTTCTTTCCCTTCTTTCTTGTCTCTTTCTCCCTTCTCTCTCAATGGATGTTGTCCCTTTCTCCTCTTTTTGAATGTATGATGTCCCTTTATCTAGGTATGTTGTTGTTTTCTTCATTGCCTATCTCAAAGAGAAAATAAAATGAAGTGGGAGGGCCTTCAATTTTGGGTTTTATATAACATAAACCTGGTACATGTTGCACCATAATTGGGTCACTATATTACTATAGGTTTATGTCATAATTGAGTCAAAAACTTTAAATAAGTAATGGTTGATGCTAACCCAACCCAATTCATGACACTATACACATAATATAGATTATTGATTGTACATAGTGTTAGATGTTCTTGGGTCTATTGGTGTGTTCCCTCCCAACTCTTGCCTATATGACCCTTATTCCTTAGTTTCAATTTTTTTACTATTGGATTTTGTTTTGGGCACAAGCATTGTAGTTCATTTAATCATAAAAAAAATCACAGGGTATCCATTTATTGTTCAGAGGAAATTATTAAACACTTACAAACATTATATAGGAAATCAAGCAATAATTAAAGCACAAGTTTATGTTAGACACATGCCACATGACACTAGTATGTATGATATTGGATTTTTTCTAATCATTGAGGTTTTTTTGTTTTTGATATTGTTATTATATAAGGCGTGATAAATATCAAGATATTTTTCTTATTTTGTGGTTTATTACATGCCCTAAAAAATATTTTGTTTTCCTTAAGTTTTTAGTAATTACTGGCCAATTAAGAAAATAAGAAAAAAAATATTCTATAGGTGACTAGAGTCAAAGTGTAATTTTTGGAGTTTAAAACTAGGCAAACACAATCATCAATTTAATTTTGACATATTTGTTATTTTTTCATAGTGTCCTAACACTCTATGCATTATCTATATATGAGAAGATGCTCTTAGGATATTAATATGTTTATCATCAAATTTTTGGGTTGGGTCTCTATCACTTATGAGTTTCTATTTCCAATGTCACATCATAAGGATTGCCACAAAGTCACTTCTAAAAATTAGATTAGAATAAACCATATGTGTTTGCCCTACTTCTAGATTTGGATTAATTAATTAGGTTTAGATTACTATTTTTTACATATTATTTAAACTAGTTAAAATTAATTAGGTATATGTGTCATAATTTAGTAGAAACCCATTTATCTAGATTACATTTTTGTTAACTTGTGCTCTCTTTCACCCTTCCAAGATTATATATTTATTCATCTTAGGAGAAATAATTTTTTCTAATATTTATCCCATTACATGCTCTTGAATCCAATAGCCCTAGTTTAATTCTTCTAATTTTTTTCAAACCTAGGGTGCTTGTATGGTGTGTATGTTTGATTTTTGATATCATCTTATGCCATAAAAATTGATTCAATCTAAAGATCCAACTAGGCAGAGTTTCAGGATTAATCGATAACCTATTAGTTTTATTAAAATGCCTTTGGTTAATTCTAAATGCTTGAAAAATAAAATGGAATCTAGAAAGATAGATATTTTTATTCCAAAAATTGTACTTTTATTACAAATTATGGTAATCATGAGCCTTTAAATGGTAATGTTGTGAATGGATCTCAAATTGATTGATAATTTTGAATTATATCATGACTAAGAATATTTATTGTATGAACAAGATAGAGCTTAAATTATTAGATGTCTTAAAGAACTTGTCATGAAAAATCCGAATACATTATTTTCACTAATGAAGGTATTGAAAGAAGTTACAATTCAAATCATAGATTATAATCAAGAGGCTCAAGATGTGGTTAAAATTAAATAAGTACCCTACAAGGTATATAATGGATATATGCATGTGCATGCTGATGATTATGCTTTTAGGTTTAAAACTTTTATTATAAAGCATCGTGATCAACTTCCTAATGTAGACACCAAAATTTGGTACAAGACCCTTATTCTAAGTGTTTTATCCCCAATTTTCTATATTTGACATACATGTATATATTTGTATATCTATAGGATTTATTTGACCCTACATTAGTGTCTATTTATCCCTTAAACCTCAAAATAACACCTTATTAGTTATTATAATCTATCTATGGCATCTTTGGACTTGAAGAAACCTAAATTTGGCACAAAACCCTTTTTCCCATGTTTTATTCCCAATATAAATTATTTAACAAAATTGTACATTTTAAATCATTTATAGGATGGACCCAAATCCATACCAGTATATATTTGGTCGACGTAGCTTAAAATCATCTCAACTATCATTGTGAAATTTTAAATTTCATGACAATACCCCCAATTGCACTCATATAGGCAATTAGAGGTTTTTAAGTATATGGAAAATAATTTTTTTTAAATGGGACATTGAATCCATAACCCAATGGACTAGGCTTAAGTTGTGTACTAAATATTTTACTATTATTTGAGCTTCTAAATGGTAAGATATTGATTGGTTTTTAGAGTAACTTTATGGATGAATATGCATTTGAAGAGAATATTTTAGTCAACCTTAATTCAGTAGTTTGGAATCACAAAATTGAGCTTTTCAATGATATCTCAAAAATTTATTTTTATAAAAATAAGGTGAGCATTTTTATTGAAGCTTAAGATATTGAAACATTTCCAAAATTATTGCATCTTTTTATGTCATTTCAAGATTCTTGTCATCATAGAAAGCATACTACAAAAGGAGATAGAATCAAGGATACAACTTGCAATATAGGTATGAAGAATACTCTTGAATATGAGATCTGAGTGATATTTTAAGGGTCAAAGAGGGTAAGATGATTTTATATCACTTTCTAATTCTTCATCTTTTGCATTTGGATAGAAAGGAAGTTCATGACGGATTATATATGGTATTTTGTGCATTCTAGAAAAATTATGAAGGATCATTGCTAGGGACTCATAAATCATATCTTGGAGCTAAGTTCAAGACTTGAAGACAAGGTTCTCGATGATGTTATAACTGGATAGTCACAATAGGATGCTTGATTCTAGATAATGTTGCATACAAGTTTGTCATCCTTGGATATATGAAAGAGGAATCGCAAAGGATGAGATCAGAGGCATTCATGAAACAATATAAATATAGGCAAACTCAAGAAGAATTAGGGAAGAATTGAAAATTTTCCTAAGTCTAGCTTTGGTAGGTTTTATAGGCATGCTAGACACATTATTGAATCCCCACATATGTCCAAACACACGTTAGATCTTGATGCACTAGTCAACAAACTTGATAAAACTTGTCATGTGCTTAAACATACCACAAAATATGATGTGTGTCTAAGTACATGTTGGAATATAACCCCTGTATAAATGTCCATAATATATTTCCTCCTTTCTAATCATCACCTTAGACTCTGTCACTTGTTTGGGCACACCGTAGACACCAAGCCCTAAAAACACAAGCATCTGAATCTGACTACTTACTAGACATACTCCCATATCCTGTTCCTTATTCGAACACCCTCCAGACTCTGATGCATGTCTACATAACTTATGGATTCCAACACTATGTTGGATAACCCTTATGATCCCAACCTCTATTTGATGCACTATGAAAACATGTCCTTTATCTAGCACACCATCAAAACTTTCCAAGTTGCAAATTAGTTAATGTGCTTTTTCAAGCCCCAAAAATGCAAAAATGGTGGTTATACACCATAACCATACATTCTAACCTATAAATACAAGTTTGGGGCTCATTTTTAATGTTTCTTGATAGTTATACTTTTCTAGTAAAATAGAGAAAGAGGCGATTATATCTGCAGCGTGATAAGAACCAATATAAGGAGAAATTTTGCAAATTTTGTGTTCAGAATATATTCATGGACAATGTATGTATGTACATCCATATATAATTTATTCTTTTCTTTTGAAATATTATTGATATTATGGTTAATTAATCAAAGATGATGGGATTTTATTGTAGAATCTATTCTTTGAATCTACATTCTTAATTTATGTAAATAGTAAAACCTTGGTGGGGTGAAAATAGTAATTTTATGCTCTATACAAGGAAATACAAGGTAGTTGTCATATTATTTTTATCAATAGTAGATAGTTATTTTGGTGTATGTTGTATGTTTTATGGACATATAATGTCTTTCCTACCCATTAATTGAGAAAGGTTTCCTTTTAGTAAAGTCACCCTTCTTTTTGACTTTTCAAGTAAGTCTCTAAGTTTGGCCACTAGATTTCTTATTATTCTACCTTTTTATGCATATTTATTTATGCTATCATTATTCCTTCATATTTTATTTCTACCACCTTTTTGTATTTTATTGTTAGAAGTATTACCCCACTAAAAACCATTTTTACTATGAATAGTTTCCTTTATTGCATCCTTTTTAGTTTTCATTAAAGGTATCTCTGCCTGTTGATAGGAAAGGGAATTTATCCCCATGTTGTTGACTAACATAAGGAATCTATGTTGACACTATTAAAAAAAAGCCCTACATTTGTACCCCTAAAAAAAATTTAGCTAACAGTCTTTTGGTGATTCTGCTGGGGATCGAGGTGATTTATGCACACGATCTTTAAAGATTTTGAGGAACTTCCCTTAGAATGGAGGTTGGTGACTTCGTTGAGATATAGGAACTAGTGCCTACATATTTATGATTGAATAATGGTGTTGGTTTATCATAATCCCAATTTTCCTCATGTCCCATGGGAAAAATGTTTTGGGCCATTAGCTTTGGCCCAATACAATGAGTTATCATCAGGCTCAAGGAAGAGATTTTTGAAGTTTTCCAGAGAAAATGGTCAAGATTTAGATAACCATATTATAGCCTTTACATTGTCATATAACATCTTGGGAGTTATGAATGAATATGTCATTGTCAGCTTATTTATTAAAACTTTAATTGGACCAACTGTTGATTGGTTTTGGCACCTAAAATATAGATGCATTATGAGTTGGGACTCTTTGAAGAACAAGTTCCTAAGTAGATTAAAATCAATTGTGGACATGTGTGCATTATTGTCAAATTTATTTAAAATTCAAAAGCAAGATGATGAGCAGATGAGAGAGTTTGTATCTCACTTCAACAATTTTTTGAGACTGATTCCTCAAACAGATCAACCAAATCCCAACAATCAACTCTGTGTCTTCATTGGTTCTCTACACCCAAATATAAATTTCATCTTGATGAAGAACAAGGTAAATGACTTGGAAGATGCATAGCAAGAAGCTATCAAAATTGAAGATGACTTGATTCTATCTGGGATATTGAATAAATAAGTTCCAAAGCATGTTATAACTTCCATTAGTGGTGATGAATTAGTGGAACCTAATATAATCAAGAGCCTTCAATATTCAAAAAAGAGATTTTGAAGGGAAATTCCTAATCACACTTGTCAAAAATCTAACAAAGAAAAATCTTCCTATCACATATGATCATTTCAGTTTTATAATTGTGGAAGAAGGTGAATAGCTGGAAGGACTAATGATTGATTAGGAAATAGATGAAGAATTTGTCTTCCCCCTTGATCAAGAAGAGAAAGATCTGCATGTTTCAAAAGATTGATCCATTTTCATAGTCTTGAGAAAAAATGAGTTATTTGAAGAACAATTAGTTGAATCAAAAACAAAAAAAGGATAATAATGTAGAAGTGATGTCTTTCTTTATAAAGGTGAAGATAGCATGGACCTTATTTTCTGTAAAGAAGAAGATTCCTCTTGTATCAAAATGAAAGATTCATCAATCAAAAGGGAATATTCTATTGACACTTATTTTTCATGTTCCACTATAGAATATTTCTCTGAAGGATGTAAATATAATGCAATGTAGCCTACACAAAGTGAAAATCATAACTATGCCAAGGTTGAAATCAAAGAAAATGTGAAGGTAAAACAAAATGAATGGTGCTCAATTTACATTTCAATGGAAATGGAAATGATCAAGAAATAAAAAATTAATGAAGATGATGATGATGACTCATTCAATGATGAATTTGTTTATGCAGTAGGAAATAATGTGGTCAAGAATATCTACACTCAGTTCATTCTGAAACCTATCCCTATTGTTGTTTCAACTTAAAAAGAAACATGCAACACACTTCTCTCTAATTTAAATTATGTATTTGGCACACATGCATATAAATTCATTCAAGAAGATATTGAAGATATTCCATACTACTCAAGAATGCTCATAAAAGATTGGAAAGCTCATAATGATTCCATTCCAAAACATGAATACACCATTGATTTTTTTATTCATGATCATCTCTATATGAATGATAATTGTAAGTTCCTCTTCCCATCTACTTGGTCACTACTACTAAATGTATTTGGAGCTCATAAGTCAAATTCATTATTCTAAAATTATAATTATGTCTCCCAGATAGTGAATGTTTTTTTATAGTCTTCTCATTTTCCTCTGCACCCTGTAAATAAGTCTATTTTCCCTATTTTGTCTTGTTTCCTTTTATCGTCTTTATTTTGGTGTGATTGTGAAATTTTTAATAAATACAATAGATTGTTTTTTAGTTCTTCCTTTCTATGTATTAGTTTTTTTACCCGCACATTCTTATAACTTTGTTATATGTCTTGAAATTCTCAATGAAAATCACATCATTTACAAGGATGTCAAAACAACCATTATTTCAGAGCATATGGAAGGATCACATTTTTAGGGGATATATAAATATTTTTTGTTGGCTCAGTGTCTACATCCATATTTATTTGAACACCTATTTTAAATAAAAATGAGTTGAACCCAATCCTATGCCAGTTCTATAGTACAAAGCTTCTTTAGTTTTGGAATGACATATAGAAAAGAGACTTTAAAACATCTCAATTAAGTAATCTTCATGACAGACATTTGGTAGTGTATTAAAAAGATAGTTTTTTTAGCATTGAAAATAGTGATATGAATGTTCGTTTCTCAAGTGACATAATGGAAAAGTTTATTTCATGGATCTCTTCAAGTGAACAAGTAAACATTCAAAAAATTTATAGTAGGAAATCTAAACCGGTAGTGTGTGTTCATTTGTCATATGATTGAGATTGGTGAATCGGTTGTCAATTGGTTAGATTTGGGAAATGAAAACTATTCTAAATAGGTGATCTAATTTGAAACACATGATAACTCATCATATGATTGAGATATGAGAACTAGCTATTAGTTGGTCAGATCAGGATGTGCAAATGTGAGCTACATACAAGTTTTTAAGTACATACCAATCATATGAGATTCTAGAGTTGTCATACATTCCCTTCAAAAATGTGGTCCCATAGTCAGATCCAGTTATTATTGTAAATTTTTAAATTTCATGATAACACCCCCAATTGTACTCATTATGTAATTAGATGTTTTAAGTACATGGATAGTAAAAAAATTCAAAATGGGACATTGAATCTATATCCTAATAGACAAGGCTTAGGTTGCATACTAAATCTTGCACTATCATTTGAGATTCTAAATGTTAAGACATTGATTGGTTTTTAGTGTAACATTATGGATGAATATGCATTTGAAGAAAACATTTTAGTCAAACCTAATTCATGAGTTTGGAGTCACAAAGTTGAGCATGTTGAGGCTATCTTAACAATTTCTATTTCAACAAAAGAAAATGAACATTTTGATTGAAGACTAAGGCATGAAAACATTTCCAAATTTGTTGTTTCTATTTATGTCATTTCAAGAGTCTTATCATCATAGAAAACATGCTGCAAAGGGAGATAATATCAAGGCTATAACTTACAATATAGGGTATGAAGATTGAGATCTAAGTGATATTTTGAAGGTCAAAGAGGGTAAGAGGATTTTATATCACTTTGGAATTATTCAAATTTTGCATTTGGATAGAAAGGAAGTTCACGAGGGATCATATAGGTTATTTTGTGCATGTTGGAATAATTGTCATTGATGTTAAAGGAATTTTAATGGATATGAACAAAAATGTCAAATGGAATTGTTGTCGAAAGTGAATGGAAGTGTTATCAAAAGTGAACGGAAGTGTTGCTGGAAGTGAATGTAATTATTGTTAAGTGAATGGAAATGTCAATGGTCACATATTTTGGTGAAGAGGTGACTTTTGGATGGGACGCATCCTTTAAAGGCTATATAAGGGAGAATAGATGTGGAAGTATTATAAGCATTCAATTTGATTGAAGATCATATAAGTGTGAAAGAGAAGGAAGAGAGGAAGATAATTAAATGAAATAAAATATCTATTAAGAAAATAAGTGTGAAGGGTAGATTTATTTTAATGAAGATTATCATTTGAGAATTGTGAAAGAAAGGAGAGTAAAAAGTATATAATAAAATTAGTGAGACAGAAAGTGTAAGAGAAGCAAATCCATCATTCTATTGAAGAAGTAATCATATATGGTAGAATTGATTTGGCTTAGGGTCAGTGCCTTAGAGTCTAGGGGTTGGTGCTCTTATGGGTCGGTGCTCACGAATTAGTCGAGTTAGTTCTTGGCAAAGGGGATTGGCCTCTTTGGTGGGTGGGTGCTCACAAATTAACTAAGTTGGTGCTTAGTTTGGGGATTGGTGTCTCTATTAGATTGGTGCCTATAAACATTGTAAAAGAGTTTATATATATATATATATATATATATATATATATATATATATATATATATATATATATATATAAGCAATATTTTTCCATGGTTTTCTCCTGAAAGGGTTTCCACATAAATCATGTGTTATTAATTTCTAGATCTTGAATGCTTATGATTTTTATAGTTGATTAAGTTTTAAAAGATTAAAATATTATCTTATATTGGTTCACCCCCCTCTCAGTATAAGCATGTGCTTAACAATTGGTATTAGAGTGATTTATTTAGAATTAGTCTAACTACTAGAAGGTATATCTCGAAAGCACAAGATGGCCAAGAAGCTAAGGAAGGAGAATCAAGAGTTGAAATATATGGTCAAGGCTCTTAAGGAACATGTATGTATCTTGGAATCTAAGTTGGTTTTAGAAGCAAAAGAAGATAAAATGTCTATTTAGGATCTTAAGAATCAACTAGAGGTTACATATTAAAGTTTGAAATCAAGAGAAGAAGAGTGCAATCAGTTGAAGGCTAAGTTAGGTTCTTTAAAGGATAAGCATGAAAGTCTCATAATAAAGGTTGAGAAAGATCATGAGATATCAGTCCAAGGTGAGAAGGATGTAAGTTTTAATGTCAAATTGAAGAAGCCAATCAGGCAACCCATTGCCTTCAGGTTTTCCAATTCTTTTCATGGCCATTGTTTTGTTTATCATCATGTTGGTCATAGGGCAAGAGACTATTTAAGGAGAAGCAATCAGTCAAAGGGAGATCTCAGTCACCTTTAAGAAAAAGGTATGATAAATATTCTTTGCTTTTGTTGTCATAAGGTTGGACATATTGCTAAATTATGTCCAAGTAGAACAAAGAGATCCTCAAGGTATGTCAAAGGCTATGGATCCCCTAGAAGATATGAGAAGGGACAAACTTAGGATTGGAGACCTAAGACATTAAAGGTTAATTATATTGATTATAAGAGTGAGAATGGATTAATTTTAATAGTAGATAAATAATTAGATAGGAAGGATTGTTTGAAACTCTTATTATTGGGAGTTATAGAAAAGATAGTGAATACTAGTCCTAAGTAGCCTACAGATCAAAGAGAATCTCTTGTTACAATTGAGCATGAGACTTGTCAAGATTCCCTATTATTAGTTCTAATGATAGTGTGTTAGAAGGTAAGACAGTTGCAAGAGATGAGAAAATGAACAACATCATAGATGTTGAGGTTAGTGAGTCAAAGAAGTTAGACATGCCTAAATGGATTATAAGAGAAAGAAATCAGTCTCATGGATCTAAGAGGATCAAGGAAGTAATAGAGGAGATGTGGGCATCTATTGGGTTTACTTTGTTCTAGGACCCTTTGTGTGAGGTGTCTCTTCTAGGCTTCAAGGAGACAATTTACAAAAAAAGGAAGTATGGTGGATGCATGTTGGGGCTTGGCTATGTTGCATGATAAGAAAGTCATGAAGGTGAGTTGATTGATCAGTTTGTATATTAGTTTGAGGTAGCTTGATATGATGTAGTGTCTTGAGAGCTCTTGTGAGCATAGATTTAGGTGAGTCTAGTTGCTTTGAGCATGTTTTTGATGTTTAGATCAATAGTAGGTTGATGTTATGAGGAATTTTCTTTGCTATATTGTGAAGCTATTTATACCTATCTGAGGTGGTCCTATTAACTCAAGGGGTTAGTAATAAGTGAGAAGGACTAGATTCATGTTGATTAGATCTCCCTAAAAACTATTGGTAACATGAGGGCTAATGGTTCCTTCATAATGAAATCAAATGATTTGAAATTATCTGAAGTATGAAGGAGGTTTATAGAGGTTGGCAATGAATTTTTTGATAGGATTTGGATCATTAGTAAGGTCATATGGGCCATAAAGTCTCATCGGTGGTTTTTTGAGGAGATAGACTTATTTGCTTTAGGTTTGTACTAGACCTAGTGAAGATGTGAGACCTATTGGTGTTCCCATGAGGGTATTAACTGTATGTGGACAATATTTGAAGAGTTGTTTTCAGACCTAGTTGGTTGAGGAAACTTTTTAAAGATGTCATGATCTATATGGAGCATGGAGTTAGGGGGAGCTAACTCAATTTGTTTAAGAATCTTGATAAGAAGCATGCATGAACAATGGGGGAGCATGAATCTAAAGTGAGGTAAGCTTCAATTTAGATTGACCAAAAGTAGATATTTTAGCAAAAAATCATAAAGGTTAGGTCCAAGGATCAAGTGGAAAGGTATGAATAGGTTCAGGTAAGAGCAAGAGCTGATGAAGATCTATGGAGTCATGTGTCAAGCTAATGAGAAATAGGTCAAGTTGAAAGACAACAAATCAGTCATTCTAAAAGTAAGCATTTTGTCAAGTTTTCTTCAATATAATTAATTGAAATTAGAGTGAAGAGATAAGGTGGTAGATATAGAGACCCTTTGCCATTGATGTCAAAGGGGGAGAATTAAAGATAGGGGGAGCAAAGGAGGAGAACCACAGAAAGGGGGACTTTATATACTAATTCATGGGGATTGTCATCAATGACAAAGGGGGAGATTGTTAAAATAATTGTCATTAATGTCAAAGGAATTGTAATGGATATCAATAGAAATGTCAAACGGAATTGTTACCAAAAGTGAACAAAAGTGTTGTTGAAAGTGAATAGAAGTGTTATCAGAAGTGAATGGAATTGTTGTTAGAAGTGAATGGAAATGTTGACGGTCACATATTTTGGTGAAGAGGTGCCTTTTAGATGGGATGCATCCTTTAAAGGCTATATAAGGGAAAGAAGATGTGGAAGTATTAAAAGAATTCAATTTTATTGAAGATCATATAAGTGTGAGAGAGAAGGAAGAGAGGAAGAGAGGAAGAGAAAAAAATGAAATAGAATATCTCTTAAAAAAAGAAGTGTGAAGGGTAAATTTATTTTAATGAAGAATAACATTTGAGAATTATGAAAGAAAGGAGAGTAGAAAGTGTATAAAAAAATCAATGAGAGAGAAAGTATATATAAGTAAATCCATCATTTTATTAAAGAAGAAATCACATATGGTGGAATTGATTTGGCTTGGGGTCGGTGCCTCAGAGTCTAGGGGTTGGTGCTCCTATGGGTCAGTGCTCATGAATTGCTCAAGTTGGTGCTTGGCGAAGGGGATCGGTGTCTCCAGTGGGTGGGTGCTCACAAATTGATCAAGTTAGTGCTTGGTTTGGGGATTGGTGTCTCTATTAGGTTAGTGCCTACAAACATTTTAAAAGAGTTATATATATAAAATCAAATTTTTGCCATGGTTTTCTTTAAAAAGGGTTTCCACATAAACCCTGTGTTCTTTTGTGTTATTAATTTCTAGATCTTGAATGATTATGTTTGTTATAATTGATTAAGTTTTAAAAGGTTATATTATACTAATTCACCCCTCTCTCAGTTTAAGACTGTACTTAACAGTGCATTCTAGAAAAGTTGTGAAGGATCATTATTTAGGATTCAAATATCATAACTTGGATCTAAGTTCAACATTTGAAGATAAGGTTTTATATGATGTTCTAACTAGATAGTCATAATGATATGATTGATGTTAGATAATGATACATATAAGTTTTCCATCATTAGATGTATGAAAGAGGATTTGCAAAGTATGAGATCAAAGGCATTCATAAAGTGATATAAATGTAGGCAAACTCAAGAAGAATCTAAAAAGAAGTCAAAATTTGCCTAAGTCTATATTTGATAGGTTTTACAAGCATGTCAAACACATTGTCAAATCCCCACATGCGTCTAGACACAATAAGATCTTGATGCATTGGTAATAAGACCTGATAGAACTCGTCATGTGCTTAAACATACTGTAGAACTTGATATGTATCTAAGCACATGTCTAATTCTATACTATGTCTAAACCTCAATTGAGTCCTACCTCCTTTCCAAGCATAAACTTGGTATTTATCACTTGTCTAGGCACACTTCAAACCTCAAGCCTTTACAACACAACCATTAGAAACCAACTTCTTGCTAGACATACACTTAGATCTTGCTCCTTGTTAAAACACCTTGTAGACCCTGATGCATGTCCACACAACTCATGGACTCTAAAACTATACTGGACACCCCTTAGGATATTGATCTCTTTCTGATACACTATGAAAATATATCCTTTATTTAGCACACAATTAGATTATAACTATTGTTCAAAGACATTCCAAAGTTTGATTTCTTATCAAACTATATCTGTACTTTATTCTTCATCCAAACAAAAGGATTTTATCAAATATCATCTCAAGCACCATGTTATCTACATAGGCTGTTAGATCACATCAAATGTCAAATTTATATCCCCTAAGAGAAGAAGGCATATATAAAAACTTTGGGCTCATAGATCTTATAATTTTTTGGTAAAGAAAAAATGCGGTACATAAAATAGATTATGGTCAGAGCATTCATGATAATGGACTACCTTAGGTAGTTACCTTTCCAACTTAAATGTGGTGTCTAGAGATAATATTGACAAAGGATAAGTACTATGATGTAGATTTGACCTTATCAGCACCAAAGTGAAAATTTAAGGCAAAATCAAACTTCTTAGAAAACTCCTAATTTTTATCCCAATGTGGAGACCAAACTTGAGAGATGAATTTTGGCTATAAACACTTGGTATATAAACTTCATCTCAAATTGATGAAACCATGAGGGATAATTGTAGTTGCACGTGAAGTCTAGGGAACCTAACATCTGTCCAAGAAGGCTAAGGAATTCGACATCTATCCAAGTATATTAGGGAACCCACCATGTGTTTGAACATAGGGCATAGTTTGTCATGTGTCTGAATAGGGTCTAATATCCCTTGGGCCATAACATTTGTATCCAAACTCCATTTTAGATCTCATTAGATGCATTGGAAAGATAAATTGATGATGAAAATTTTATGTTAAAGACACATAACACAAAAACTTAATATTGAACTCCTAAAATCAAGGGAGAGAATTATAGTTGTTTAATCAAGGCAAAATTCTAGATGTGTCCAAGTAGGATCTAATATCCCTCAGGCCATAACTTTTGCACCTAAACTCTATTTTATCTCTTGTTCAATGCCTTAGAAATTTAATTTTACAAATAAAATTTTAATTTAAGGATACATGGTGAAAAAAGTTCATCTTGAACTCCTAAAATCAAGGGGGAGAATTAGAGTTATTCAAGTAAGGCGGAATTCCAAATGTGTCTAAGCAGGGTCCAATCTCCCTTAGGCCATAACTTTTGCATACAAACTCTATTTTAGCTATCATTTGATGAGTTGTAAAGATAATTTGATGAAGAAATTTTTTAATCAAGGATACCTACTACAAAATATTCATATTGAACTTAAAAAATCAATGGGGAGAATTACAGTTGTAAAAGTAGAGTGAAGTTCCCACAACTACAAAAGTCAGGTCCAATCTCCCTCAGACCATAACTTTCATATCTGAACTCCAATTTGGATCTCATTTGATGCATTGGAAATATAATTTTATGAAGAACATTTTTATTCAAGGATCCATGATACAAAAAAATTCATATTTAACTCCTAAAATTAAGGGGTATAATCATAATTGAATAAACAGGGCAAAATTCACAATTTTCAAGTTGTGCAAAAGCACCAATCCACTTTTGAAAGTCATGAAAATTGGTCATTGAAATTTCACAAGTCATGAAAATTGGTCATTTCATTTTTTTAAGTTATGTGAATTTGTCAACACACTTTTTCAAGTTGTGTGAATATGTCATCGCACTTTTACAAGTTGTGTGAATTTATAAAGGCACTTTTACAAATTTTAAGTCGTACAAAAACACTAACACACTTTTTCAAAAATTTGTCATTGCACTTTTTCAAGTTGTACAAATTTATCAATGTGTTTTTTCAAGTTTTCAAGTTGTGAAAATTTGTCATTGTACTTTTGCAAGTCTTGTAAAAACACTAACACATTTTTACAAGTTGTACAAATTACTTAACATGGTTTTGCAAGTTTATGTTGTGAAAATTAGCTAATGTGCTTTTATAAGCCCCCAAAAATGCAAAAAAGGTGGTTATGCACTGTAACCACCCATTCCAACCTATAAAGACAAGTTTGAGGCTCATTTATAAGGGTTCTTGATAGTTATACTTTTCTAACAAAATAGAGAAAGAGGAGATTGTATCTGTAGCTCGATAAGAATCAATATAAGGAGAAATTTTGTAAACTTTGTGTTTGGAATCTCTTCATGGAAAATGTATGTGTGAACATACATGTATAAGTGATTATTTTATTTCAAAACATTTTTGAGATTATGGTTAATTAGTCAAAAACACTAGGCTTTGATTGTATAATTTCTTCTTTGAGTTTACATTCTTAATTTATGCAAATAGTGAAACCTTGGTGGGGTGAAAATAGTAATTTTATGCATTGTACAAGAAAATATAAGGTAGTTTTCATATTATTATTATCACTAGTAGATAGTTTTTTTGGTGTATGTTGTATGTTCTTATAGACATATAATGTCTTTCCTACCCATTAAATGAGAAAAGTTTCCTTCTAGTAAAGTCACCCTTATTTTTGAATTTTTCAGTAAGTCTCTAAGTTTATCATATTAGATTGTTTATTCTTATACCTTTCTTTGTGTTTTTATTTCCTCTATCATTATTTATTCATATTTTATTTCTACCACATTTTCATACTTTATGGTTAAAAGTAATACCCTACTAAAAACCACTTTTACTGTTAATAGTTTCCTTTACTATATCCTTTTTGGTTTTCAATAAAGGTAGCTCTGCCTACTACTAGGAGAGGGACTTTGTCCCCATGTTGTTTCACATAAGAAATCTATCCCAACACTGTTGACTAAAAGTCCTACATTTATCCCCATGATAATTTTTTCAACCAACAATTTTTGGTGACTATACTGGGGATCAAGGCGATTTATACACATGATATTCAGAGATTTCAAGGAACCTCCTCTAAAATGAAGGTTGATGGCTCCATTGAGATATAGTACCTAGTACCTACATATTTTTTATTTAATTAATCATTTTGGTTCACCTCAACCCCAATGTTTCCTGTGTCCCATGGGGAAAACATTTTGGGCCATTGGTTTTGGCCCAATACAATGAGTTACCATCAAGATCAAGGAAGAGATATCCAAAGTTTTCTAGAGAAAATAGCCAAGATGTAGATAACCATATCCTGGCCTTCATAGTGTCTTGTAACATCTTGGGAGTCATGCGTGATGATGTCACTATCAAGATATTTGTTGAAAATCTCATTAGACTTGTTGCTGAGTGGTTTTGGCACCTAGAACATGGATGCATTATGAATTGGGACTCCTTGAAGAACAAGTTCTTGAACATATTCAAATGAGATATGAATGTGTAGTCATATAAAATGTCAAAATTAGTAGTTTGAGTGTGGTTTATGACACCTAATCCATAGCTCCTTTTTTCATGCTCTTGTGACCCTTATAGACTCTTTTTTGCTTATTTACAATCATTTGTAGCCTTCTAAATGATGATTCTAGCTCAGCCAGACCCTATTTCCTAGGCCAATCCTATCCCCCCAAGTCCCAAACCTATAAGACATGATCACCATGCCTAGACTACAGCACTGGACCCTAGGGTGTCCTATTTTTGGCTCTCCTATCCAATCACACTTTGATCCCAAATGATTAATTTCATCCAATTCTTATCCTTCATTATGTCAGCCTAGTATGAATACATCTAACCCATGACCAATAGTTTCATATAAAAGACCATCCAAAGTTTATTTACAAAGAGAGGTGACAAATATTACAAAATCAATCAATAATACAAGAAAAATACTAAGGCAAACTTTTATATTCTCTACATACAGTCACCCAACATAGCTGCAAACATATTCAAACTCTCATACCAGTCCCTAGCCACCTCAAACACTCTCAATTTGGCATTTTTGCATCTACATCACACTAGTACACAAAGCACTTTAGGTGGGAAAACTACATATGGCTTGATCCCTCTTCAGAGTATTGGTATGTAGGTAGTGTACCCACACAAGGGGTGTGAATCACATGTTTAGTGTATCTTACACACACTAACCTCCCCTTTTTAAAGTGATTTAAATCCCATTTATCAATTATGATGGAAGGTTAGGGTTTGAAGATTAATTCATCTCTATAGCGAGTTATATCGGCATTCAACACTCAATATTTCATAGGTAGGCTCACACAAGAACAACACAAAGAACCCAAAAAGCTCTGGTCTCTGTGACTAGTTTGGACAACAGTGACAAGAGTGGACAACAATGCTAGACCTTGAAGTGTCTTATTTTTAGTGTTCTTATCCTTTAATTGAACCAAATCTAGATTATGATTTATGACACTATCTCAATCCTACACAGATAGTTTCAAACTCTGTCTCAGCCGTTTCAACTTATTTCCAGCTAAGTCATTATTTTTCCTTATTTATTACTATTTTTAGAAAGGTAAAAAAGATAGATAAATTATACAAATTAATATTGTAATTATTTCAATATTATTTACTGATATATTAATTTACACCCTTAACTAAAATAGAAATAAGACTCAATTATTCTCAAAAAAGTTAAATCATTTGGTGAACCTGGGTTACTTTGTCTGTGCATAAAAACACTAGAAACCCTAAGGAAAATTACTTGTTGATTTTTTCATTATTTTTCTAATTTTTTTCTTGCATATTTAAATTAGAATTTCACATTAATTTTTAAGATTACCTTAGTAATTTTATAAATCATTTTTTTTCAAACTCTAGTTGCCTATACAAAGTCCTGATATTTTAAAACCCTAACTTAAGGTTTCAAAATTAAAATTCTAATTTTTGCACATTAGGCTAAATATTTTAATTTTATTAATCATGATTCAATTATGCAAAGTTTTCTAGTTTCTCATGCATGCTTATTTCCTTTCATGTGGCATGAATTCAAAATTGACATAAATACATATGTACGTGCTATTTTAAGACCAATTCAAATATATGTCATATTTCATTACTTCTTTAACATGCTATCTCTCTATTATGTGTAATTCAATTAAGAATAAAATCCTTACACACTTAGAGGATCCATTACATAAGCTAATAACCACCTGTCAAGTTTCAATGTCATATCTTATGCACAAGAAAGAATTTTCTTCTCCTCCTCTCCCCCAAGAGGGTGATAGCTACTTTCCCTCTAACTAGGTACATGCTATCACCCCTCCAAAAGATGAGGCAGCCTATACTATTCTTCCTAATGCATACATTCAAACTATAACTTTTTCAAACCCTCTTCAACATATGTGCTTGTATGTTCAATCAGAAGTAACTAGGGTTTACACTTGTGAGACTCTGAGGGATCAAATCACCAGTATGAGCAACTTAATTTTAGATTTACAAATGCATAATCAATTATTACCTGAAAAGATCACAACATTATAAAATAAAATTATAATACAAAATCCTCAAAGGCACCCTAGTGCCAATCATGTATAGGCACCTTCACCTAGTGAGTTGGTTGCAAGTAATGTTACATATCAAAACAAGAAATCACAACAAAGTAACTCTACAACTAGTGATTCAAAAAGCATTCAAAGATCAAATAAGAGTTCAAGTGAGGTACTAAGGGAAATGATTAAATATAAGTTGATCAAATTACCTCTTCTATATCCAGTGAGAAGATCCAGATATTATTGTGCATATCATAAAATGCATGGGCATCACACAGATTCATGTTTGGCATTGAAAAAACATATAAAATAGATAATTGCTAATGAGGACCCTATACAAGGTAAATCAATCAAGCAATCCATAGTGACATAGGAACACATTCATAAAGGGTCAAATTTAAAAATAATATAAAAGTGGTTACCAAAGCATAAATCAAAACAATAAAAGGATCAAAAAGCAAAATTAGAGTAATGAATAGTACCACAAGCACAGGTAAAGCATGAAAAAGATGCAAATCTACCTCTCTAAAATGAGGCTAAACTTTCAGTGCATTATGAGTTTGGTCAAAAATATCTAGAATAGTTTGATTATCAAGGTCAAGGGTTAGGAAAGCATGCTCAAGGCATCACTACTCTTATTCTAGTAGTTGATAATGTTTCTCACCAAGGTTTGGGATTTATTGAACATCCTAAGGCAAATCATTCATAGACACAATTTATCAGAGGAAAATATCAAGATACAATAAAATTCAACACTAGCATTCTATTGGTTCAAAATCAAGATGATAATGATGAGTGTAACAATACAGGTTATTATTATTTCCAAGATACCGACAATGACTCTGAATATTCAGAGTCATATTCATAGTCATTCCCTTGTGCTTCAAAATCATACATAATTCCTTTATTTAATATAGGACACCATGACAGGGAGTCTCTTCTGAGACTCATTAGTTAGTATCATTTTTCTCAGCTTACTTGTACATAATTTCTGAGCGTACTTGTACATAGTTTCTTTCTGCTTGTACATAGTTTCTTTTCACTTTCTTGTACATAGTCTCTTTTTACTTACTTCTACATAGTCTCCTTATGATTGATTGTACATAGATTATATAAAAGTATAAAAACATTCAAATAATTCAAAAACACCAAAAAAAATAAAAAATATCATAATACAAAAACATTCAAATAACTCGAAATACCAAAAACATTTCAATTGTATGCATTATCCATGTTTTACATTTATACTACCATGCTAAACTTACATTTTGCTATTCTATGCTATTGTTTATCAATTTATCTACCTTACCATGCTTTAGTTGATCTTATTTGAGTGTGTGTAGTGACACCCAGATCCTTGATTGCTTCACTCTACCCATGGAGGGTACATTTTACTTATACATTCAAGATATACATCGACATATCTACCCACTGGGGGCATCTTCTACATGACTACAACATATAGGTTATTTCATTCCTACACCACACACTCTAGTTATCATGATGATGTATATTTCTTACTAGCTTACATAGATTATTCTTTCAACACTCACTAGTATATAACACTTGTGTATTTCTTAGCATCTACCTAGTCTTGTACTACATGTCTTACATACTTTCACTTCTTACTTTGATTAGTTAGATACTATTGTATTTCTAGAATTTACATGCCTTACTTTCTTTCTTTGAGAAGTTATATGTGATTGCATTTATCAATTCTTATTTTGTCTCTTGTATGTGCCTTAGGACATTTGTCAATGTCTTTTGCTTGTACTCCTCTATGTGTTTGTGGCCCTCATGCCAACCTTGCTTGTTTTTAATTGTATGTATATGTGGGCATTTGAACATGCCTTGTATGCTTGATTTCCTATTTTGAGTGACATGTGTCCATGTCCCTTATTTTCTTGACCCCTTGGCCACTTTTGTATGCTTCTTACTTCTTGTTTTTTGCCTTGCATGCTTGTTTGCTTGTTCACTTCCTAGCTATTTACAATGCCAGGATCCACATCATGCATTATCTTGATTTCTTGGATGCCATGATGGTCATCATGTTACATCCTCCTTGACAACTAACAACTAAAATTTTCAATCTCAATTCAATATACTGCACATGCTATTACATTATTACATATATCTAGGCATGCCCTTATTGATCTAACAATCTCCAATACAAATTATGCTATATCTTGAGACATCTTTTTGATTATCATTGATACATCATGTATTTCATAGCATAACACACATGAAAGGATCTTTATTTTGAGGGAAGTCATTTTAGGGTCTTCATTCCTACCCTCAGAAGAGGGGGAAATAATCAAGGGTTTTATCATAGAGATCATATCCTTATATTGGTTGAAAAATTAGTATTTAGAACACTCAAAACAACAACCCAAAACCCAAACCAGGTAGACTAGACCAAAAACATAATGATGAATATAGGAAAAAATGATAAAAAATAATAAAGGATAAGAACATCATACTTAGACTAGAGTGTCAGACAGTAAAGTGTCCTATTTTTGATGTTGTTATCCAAACAATTAAGAACCTAGACTTTTCAAAAATAGATAGAAATGTAAGTACAGTTATAGTTTTATTAACTATAGTTTAGTTTATATTGGAAAGTTTTAATACATTTTTTCTTATAGCATCCAAATATAGGGGGCATCATATGCGACATAATATCTCTCACTTCTAGTTTCAAATTGGGTAGTTGGTATAACTTCTAGATCAGAATCCATGTTATAAACACCAGTGATTGGGGGTAATGTGCACGATACATTAGATTTATTTTATTTCCAAGTTCAATACATTACCTAAGTATTCTTATTAGTTGCATGACTTATTCCATATGCAGGTGGTTGGCATAATTTTGGAGTGGCTTTCATATAAGCCTAGTTCTTAGTTTTGGAGTGGATTTCATATAATCCTAACCTCCACCTTTTAGAGTGGCCAAGATTGGCTTAGTTCTTAGTACACATTTGGATATTCACATCACATTCTTAGATTATAGAGCATTCATGGGCTTCAGGATCCATCTCATACAACACACATTCATATTGATATTGGTTCATAGCTTTACCTAATGGGCAATGATAGAGCCAAAGGACTAGCTAGCCTTTGTAATCTTGAGCCACCTACTCAGAGGGATTGGACACACAGTCTAAACATAGATTAACACATGCATGATCACATAGCTTCACTTAGTGGGCAATGATAGAGCCAAAGGGCCATCCTTTGTATTTTTGATCCACTCTCAAGGAATTGAGCACTTAGCTCCATTCACGATATTACTCTTGGTTCAGCACATACCCAACATCACTCAGCATCACAACATATTTTTGCTTCATGATGTGCTCTCTTTATGCACACTCAACATCACACATCTCTATGGGATTCAACCTTGTAGGTAAGTTTAGGTATGCTTTCTATTTTTCCTTTATCCTAGCATTTCACTTTGTTGCATCACTAGAATAAAAGGGGGAAAATGTAGTCATATAAAATGTCAAAACTGGTAGTTTGAGGGTGGATTGTGATACCCAATCCATATCTCCTTTTTACATGCTCTTGTGATCCTTCTAGACACCTTTTTTCTTATTCC
Source organism: Torreya grandis (assembly GCA_037957365.1). Taxonomy (NCBI): domain Eukaryota; kingdom Viridiplantae; phylum Streptophyta; class Pinopsida; order Cupressales; family Taxaceae; genus Torreya; species Torreya grandis. The sequence continues at coordinate 2,468,583 of JARHVA010002185.1, forward strand.
CAGTCATCTGTAGCCTTCCAAATGATTATTCTAGCTCATCCAGACCCTATTTCCCAAGCTAATCTTATCCTCTCAGGTCCCAAACTTGTAGGATAGGAGCACCATACCTGGATTATATAGGTAGACCCTAGGGTGTCCCATTTTTGGTGTTCTTATCCAATCATAGTTTGAGCCCAAATAGTCAATTTCATCTGATTCCTATCCTTCATTATGTCAGCCTAGCATGAATACATCTAACCCATGACCAATAGTTCCCTATAAAATCCCATCTAAAGTTCATTTACAAATATAGGTGACAAATATTAAAAAATCAAGCAATAATACAAGAAAAATACTAAGACAAACTTCCTTATTCTCTACATACAGTCACCCAACATAGCTGCAAACATATTCAAACTCTCATACCAGTCCCTAGCCACTTTAAGCACTCTCAATTTAGCATTTTTGCATCTACATCACACTATTGCACAAAGCACTTTAGGTGGGAGAAATACATATGGATTGATCCCTCTTCAGAGTATTAGTATGCAGGTAGCGTGCCCACACTAGGGGTGTGGATCACATGTTTAGTGCATCTTACACACACTAACCCCCCTTTCTTAAGTGATTCAAATCATGTTTATCAAGTATGATAGAAGGTTAGGGTTTTAAGATTAAATCATCTCTAAAATGAGTTTCCTCAACATTCAACACTTAAGATTTCATAGGCAGACTCACATAGGAACAATGTAAAGAACCCAAAAAGCTCTAATCTTTGTGACTAGTTTAGACAACAATGACAGGAGTGGACAACAACACTATCCCTGAAGTGTCTTATTTTTGGTGCTCTTATCCTTTCACTGAATGAAATCCAAATTCTATGTTGTGATACTGTCTCAATCCTACACAACTAGTTTCAAACTATGTCTCAGTTGTTTCAACTTGTTTCTAGCTAAGTTGTTATTTTTCCTTATTTATTATTATTTTTAGAACGATAAAAAAGATAGATAAATTATACAAATTAGGACTATAATTATTGTAATATTATTTACTAATTTATTAATCTAGACCCTTCACTAAAATAGGAATAAGACTCCATTATTCTCAAAAAAGTTAAATCAAGATGTTTGAGAATTGTTTTTAGATTTCTTTCAAATTCAAGAGCAAGACAATGAGTAGATGAGAGAGTTTATAGCCCACTTCAACAAATTTTTGAGACTGCATATCAACCAAGTCTCAATAATCAAATTTGTGTCTTCATTGGTTCTCTACACCCAAAGATAAAATTCATCTTGATGAAGAACAAGGTAAATAACTTGGAAGCTATGCAACAAGAAGCTGTCAAAATTGAAGATGACTTGATTTTATTCAAGATGTTGAAGAAAGAAGTTCCAAAACATGTTATAACTCTCGTTAGTGGTGATGAATAAGTGGAACCTAATTTAATCAAGAGCCTTCAATATTAAGAAAAGATTTTCCAAAGGTAAATTCCTATCACACATGCCATAACTCTAACCGAGAAAAAGAGAAAGTGTTTCCTATCATATATGATTGTTTCAATTTCGTAAGTGTGGAATAAGTGAATGGTTGGAAGAATTAATGATTAATCAAAGAACAAACAAATAAATTGGCTCCCCATTAGCAAAGAAGAGAAATATCTATCTATTTCAAAATATTGCTCAAATCTCACATTCTTGGGAGAAAATGAGTTATCTAAAGAACAATTGATTGAATCACAAGCAAAAAAGGATAATAATGTAGAATGTGTAGTCCTATTTTCTGAAGGTGAAGATAACATGGAACTAGTTTTCTGTAAAGAAGAAAATTCCTCTTGTATCAAAATGGAAGATTCAATAGTCAAAAGTGAAGATTCTCTAGATACTTCTTTATCATATTCCACTAGTTTCAAACTATGTCCAAAACTTGAAGACACTATTGATATATCTACTCATTATCATATCTATATAAATGATAATTGTAATTTACTCTTCCCATCTTCTTGGTCACTATTGCTAAATATATTTGGAGCTCATAAGTTAAATACATTGTTGTAAAATAGTAGGTATTTCTCCTAGCCAATGAATGATTTTGTATAGTCTTCTCATTTTCCTCTACACCCTATTATTAAGTTTGTTTTCCCTATTTTAGCTTGTTTCCTTTCCTTGTATTTATTTTGGTGTTCTTGTGTTATTTTCAATAAATGCAACAAGTTGTCTGTTTTTCCTTCCTTTCCATGCATTGGTTCTTTTTCTTACACATTCTTGTAGCTTTATTCTCTATCTTGAAATTCTCAGTGAAAAATCACATCATTTTCAAGGATGTCAAAATAGCCATTATTTCAAAGCATATGGAAGGATCACATTTTTAGGGGATATATCTATAATTATTGTCTATTGGCTTAGTGTGTGCATCCTTATTTGTTTGAACACCTATTTTAAATCCAAATGAGTTGAACCCTATCTTATGCCAATTCTATAATACAAAAATTCTTCAATTTATGGAATGACATACAAAAAAGAGCATTTAAAAAAATTTAATTAAGTAAATCTCTAGGACAAACATTCGATAGTGAATTCGAAAGATAGTTTATATAATATTGAAAATGGTGATATGGATGTTCATTTCTTAAGCGACAAAATGGATAGTTTTTTTCATGGATCTCTTCAAGTGAATAGGTAAACATGCATAATTTTAAAAAAGATAAATTTGCCTAATTTTGGATTTGGTAAGTTTTAGAGGCATGCCAAACACATTATCATATCCCCATGTGTGTCTAGAACATGTCAGATCCTAATGCACTAGTGAGAAGACTTGGTAAAACCTAACATGTGCTTAAACATACTATAGAACTTGACATGTGTCTCAGCACATGTCAAAATATACCCCCTATATAAACCTCTAATGGGTACCAAATCCTTTCCAAAAACCACCTCAAACTCTATCACTTATCTAGGCACACCACAAACCTTGAGCCCTATAGACATACTTGTTAGAACCAAACTACTTGCTAGACATACTCCTAGATCTCAATCCTTGTTCAAAAACCTTGTAGAATTTTATGCATGTCTAAATAACTCATGGAATTTGACACTATGTTGGACAACCCTTAGGATCCTTACCTATATCTGATGCCCTACAAAAATCTATCCTCTATCTAGTACACCATCAAATTTTTACTACTCTTCAGAGACATTCTAAAGTCTACTTTCTTATAGAATTAGATACAGGCTTTGTTCTTCATCCAAACAAGATGATTTCATCAAATACCAAATCAAGCATCATATTATTTACATAGGTAGTTAGATGCCACTAGATGTCAACTTTAGGTCCCCTACCAGAAGAAGGCATAGATAAAAAATTTAGGCTCATAGATCTTGTAGTGTTTTGGTAAAGAATAAATATAACACATAAAATAGATTGTGGTTGAAGCATTCATGATAGTAGACTACCTCAAGTAGTTACCTCTATAACTTTAATGTGGTGTCTAGAGCTAGCATTGACACTGGATAAGTAATATGATGTAGAGAAGAGATAAGTCAAGAATTAATTTGACCTTATCAACACCAGAGTGAAAATTTAAGTAAAAATCAAACTTTTTAGAATGCTCCTAATTTTTGTCCCAATATGGAGACTAAACCTGAGAGATGAATTTTGACTATAAACACTTGGTATAAAAACTTCATCTTGAACTTCTAAAATTAAGAGGGAGAATTATAGCTACATATGCAGACTAGGGAACTTGACATCTATCCAAGTAGGCTAGGGAACCAAACATCTATCCAAGCAAACTAGGGAATCCACCATGTGTTTGAATAGGGTCCAATCTCCCTTAGACTATAAATTTCACATCTAAACTCCATTTTATCTCTTGTTCAATGCATAAAAAAGATAATTTGGTGAAGAAAATTTTACCTTAAGGACACATGGTGCAAAAAGTTCATATTGAAATCCTAAAATCAAGGGGGAGAATCATAGTTGTTCAAGCACTATGGAATGTTAGGTGTGGAGCCTGATTGTCTTCCAAGATCAAAGGTGAAAATTTTGATGTTATTTCAGCCAGGTTTGGATCCCATTCTTTGTATCCATGATGACACAAGGGGTTACTATTTAAAATTTCTTTATTAAATTGTAATTTTGTAGTCAATGTGGGCCATTGATTATAGGTTTCTAGATCTTATAGTAGAGGTTATGTTTAGGTGTTTTTTCACCCTAAAATGTATTGAGATATCGCTAAGAGAAAAAAAAGTGAAAAATAAGCACAGAGTGGAGGCAAAAATGTTAGAGAGGTGTAATAAGGTTTGTTATAGAATTTTGTTTCTCCCTTGTATTGCTAAAACTAATACACTAGACAAGTTTGGTGGATGTAGCCCATTTTGGGTGAACCATGTTAAATCTGGTGTCTCTTATTATGTGTATGTTTTTATTTATTTTAAATTTTTGATTAATTCATTTCATAGTTTCTCTTGTATGTGATTTGGGAATAAATTTGGATTTTAATTTATCCTAACAAGTGGTATCAGAGCAAAGGTTTTCTGCATAATTTTAAATCATGGGAAGAAAAGGGTTTGACCTTGAGTGGGAGCCATGGCAAATGAAAATAAATTTAAGGTGGAGAAGTTCAATGGATAGAACTTTGAATTGTTGAAGATGTAGATGGAGGATTATCTTTACCAGGAGGACCTATATTTGCCATTGGGAGGGCAAGTGAAGAAGCCATTAATAATGTCAGATAAAGATTGGGAACTATTAGATTAGAAAGCCCTTGGAACCATATAGTTGTGCCTTGTATCTTTTGTAGCATTCAACATATCACAAGAAAATATAATAGAAGATCTTATGAGTGCATTAGGAAAGTTATATGAAAAAACCTCTACCTCAAATAAAATATTTTTGATGAAAAAATTGTTTAACATGAAATTTTATAAAAATGGTTCAGTATCAGATCATTTAAATGAGTTTAATATGGTTACTAGTCAGTTACATTCCATAAATATTGACTTTGATGATGAATTTAGGGTTCTCCTTATTATTTATTCCTTTCTTAAAATTTGGAATAGCTTGGTAATGGCAGTAAGCAACTATATGTCTAACAATGCCAAACTAAAGTTTGAAGATGTGGTGGGTGTTATTCTAAGTGAAGAAATGTGGAGGAAAAGTACAAGTGAAACATCCATATCTGGAAATGCATTAAAAGTGGAGAATAGAGGATGGCAAAAGAATAGAGGAAGAGGAAATCATGGAAAATCAAAAGGGGGTGAAATATCTAACTCAAGAGGCAAGATGGAATGTTGGGTCTGTGGCAAGCTAGGACACACAAAGAAAGAGTGTTGGTTTTGAAAAGATAAATTGGGTAAGGACCAACATGAAGGTAATAGAGAAGCAAATGTATCAGGTGATGTACTACAAGATGCTCTTATACTTTCTTTGGATAATATTATTGAATCTTGGGTTTTAGATTTAGGTGCTTCTTTTCATGCTACCCCTCATAAACATTATTTTATAGATTATGTTCAAGGTAATTATGGGAATGTTTACCTTAGTGATGATAAACCCTATAGCATTATTAGAAAAGGAAGTGTTCAAGTTAAATTATATAATGGAAACACTTGGGTGCTGAAGGATGTTAGGCATGTTCCAAGCTTGAGGAGAAATCTGATCTCCATAAGATAGTTGGGTAGTGAGGCTTGTAGGGTTACATTTGCAGCCAAATCATGGAAGGTTACAAAGGGATCTTTGGTGGGCTCAAAAGGGAAGAAAGTAGGCACTTTATATTTGTCTACAGATAATGATAACTCATCTTGTGTTATAGCTGCTATAGGTAAAGACACAACTTTAAGGCATTACAGACTTAGCCACATGAGTGAAAAGGGAATGACGGCCCTACATGCAAAGGATAAACTAATAGGTCTGAAAGAATTAGATCTGGACTTTTGTGTGCACTATATATATGGAAAATAAAAGTGTGTGAGGTTTTTTAGGGTTAGACCAGCCAAGAAGGAGCAAAATTTAGAGCTTGTGCATATGGATGTATGGGGACCAACTCAAGTATCTTCACTTGATGGTTCAAATTATTATGTTACATTTATTGATGATGTAACTAGGAAGGTTTGGGTATACTATATAAAAAAGAAGTCTAATGTTTTTGATACTTTCAAGAAATGGAAAGCTTTAGTTGAAAATGAAACATGTTTAAAACTAAAATATCTCAGATCAAATAATGGAGGTGAGTATTGTAGTAATGATTTTAATTATAATTGTTCATTAAGTAGAATTTGTAGACAAAAAAATAGTTCAAGGAACACCACAATATAATGGTGTGTCAAAAAGAATGAATAAAACTATTATGGAACATGCCAGATCCATGATATTACATACAAGTTTGCCTTTACAATTTTGGGTAGATTCTTTAACTACAATAATTTATCTGATAAATAGAGGACCTTCGAGTGCTTTGGATGGTGGAACACCAGAGGATGCATGAATTTAAAACAATGTAGGTTATTCTTTTCTAAGAGTTTTTGGTTGTGAGGCACTTTCTTATATTGACAAAGATCATAAGAATGAGTTAGAAGTTGTCTCATAAATGCACATTTATTAGTTATGGATCTGATGACTTCAAATTTTGATTATGGAATATGGAAGACAAGAAAATAATCAGGAGTAGAGATGTTGTGTACCATTAAAATTTCATGTACAAGGACCAAATATAGGAAAAGAAGTAAGAAGAATCCAAAAGGGAATATATAATATTAGAATACATTACATAAAAACATATCCCAAAAGTTCTTGATCAAAATGTGCAATAAGAACAGGTACCTCAAACCCCTGTTAGAAGATCTACAAGAGTAAGTAGACCACTTGATCATTTTTCTCCTTCTTTATACTATTTATTACTTACTGATGGTGGTGAGATAGAAATCTATGAAAAAAGAATGCATATTGATGCTAAGACTAAGTGGGAGCAAGCTATGGAACAAGAGTATGATGCTCTAATTGAAAACTAAACATGGGATTTGGTGGAGCTTCCCAAAGGAAATAAGGCATTGAAAAATAAGTGGGTATATAGGATAAAGGAGGAGAATGCAAGTAAACAAAAATTTAAGGCCAGAATGGTGGTTAAAGGTTTTGCATAAAATAAAGGTATAGATTTTGACAAAATATTTTCTCCAGTAGTTAAAATGACTTCTATAAGAAATGTTTTAAGTTTGGTAGCAGTAGAAGATTTGCACCTTGAACAGTTAGATGTGAAGACTGCATTCCTTCATGGTGACTTGGAGGAGGAAATATATATGGAGTAGCCATAGGGATACAAATTCAAAGGTAAGGAGAATTTGCACAACAAATTAAAGAAGAGCTTGTATGGCCTGAAACAAGCTCTAAGATAATGGTATATCAAGTTTGATAGTTTTATGATGGAATAGGGTTATTGTAGATGTCATTCACACCATTGTATATATTTTATAAGTTTTGAAAATTTTAGCTACATTATTTTGCTTTTATATGTAGATGATATACTTGTAGCTGGTTCCAACATGCACAATATTAATATACTTAAGAAATAAATTTTTTATGAAGGATCTAGGTGTAGCTAAATAGATCCTTGGTATGAGGATAACTAGAGATAGAAAGAATAGGAAGCTGGAATTATCACAGGGAGAGTACATTAAAAAAGTGTTGGAAATATTTAATATGTAGGATACAAAATTAGTTAGGACACCTTTGGCTGCACACTTTAAATTAACAAAGGAACAATGTCCTAAAACACAAGAAGAAAAGAACCTGATGTCTAAAATTACATACTCATTAGTAGTTGACAATTTAATATATGCAATGGTGTATACAAGGTCAGACATTGCACATGCAGTGGGAGTAGTGAGTAGGTTCATGAGTGATCCAAGAAAGGAACGTTGGAAGGCAATAAAATGGATCCTTCGTTACTTAAGAGGGACCATAGATATAGTGTTAAGCTATGGTGGATCAGATGTGACATTAAAGGGATATGTTGACTTAGATATGTCAAGTGACTTGGATAGTAAAAGAAGCACTATAGGGTATGTCTTTATAATAGGTGGTACAATAGTTAGTTGGGTATCATGGTTATAGAAGGTTGTGGCACTTTCAATCACAGAGGTTGAGTATGTTGTTGCTACAAAAGCCAGTAAGGAAATAATTTGGTTACAAAGGTTGATGGAAGAATTGGGACATAGTCAAGAAATATGTACCCTATATAGTGATAGTCATAGTGAAATCCATCTAGACAAAAACTCAACTTTTCACTCTAGAACAAAACATATTCAGTTGCAGTATCATTTCATTCATTCAGTGATAGAGGAAGAGCAACTAAAATTAGAGAAGATAAATACCAGTAAAAACCCTGCAAATATGATGACCAAGGTAGTTACAAGAGAGAAGCTAAAGATTTGTTCAACTTTGATTGGTCTTCATGAATGATAATTAAATTATGAAACTTGTCCAGGTCCATATAGTATAGTGGATGCAGTAATGATGGAGTTGCTACAATCAATCTCCAAGTGGGAGATTGTTAGGTGTGGACCCTGATTATTTTCCAAGATCAGAGGTTAAAATTCTAATGTTATTTAATCTAGGTTTGGATCCAATTCTTTGTATCCCTGATGGTGTAGGGGGTTCTTATTTAAAATTGCCTTATTAAATTATAATTTTATAGTCAATCTGGGCCATTGATTATAGGTTTTCAGATCTAATGGTAGAGGTTATGTTTAGGTGTTTTGTTGTCCTCAAATGTATTGAGATATGGCTGAGAGAAAAAAAGTGAAAAAGAACATAGAGTGGAGGTGGAATAAGGTAGAGAGGAGTAACAGGGTTTGTACAAGATTTTGTTTCTCCCTTGTATTGCTAAAATTAATATATTGGACAAGTTTGGTGGTTGTAGCCCATTTTGGGTGAACCACATTAAATCTAGTGTCTCTTGTTATGTGTATGTTTTTGTTTATTTTTAGTTTTTGATTAATTTATTTTATATTTTATCTTGTATGTGATTTGGGGATAAATCTAGGTTTTAATTTATCCTAACATGGAATTCTAGATGTGTCCAAGCAAGGTCTAATCTCCCTCAGGCCATAATATTTGCATCCAAACTCCATTTTGGATCTCGTTAGTTGTGATAGAAAGATAATTTGGAAAATATTTATTTTGATGAAATATATCTATTTATTAACAAAATATATAATATACAAATAATTCATAAAAAAAAGGCTTTATGGAAGCATGCCTTAAAGTCAGACTAGGCTAAGCCTAGGAACATGAACTTTAAGAATACATGGTGAAAATTTTTATCTTGAACTCCTAAAATCAAGGGGGAGAATCATAGTTATTCAAGCAAGGCATAATTATAGATGTGTCCAAATAGGGTCAAATCTCCATTAGGACATAATGTTTGCATCCCCAAACTCCATTTTATTCCCTGTTTGATGCATTGGAAAGATAATTTAATGAATAAATTTTTTCCTCAACAATATATAGTGCAAAATCTTTATTTTGTACTTCAAAAATTGAGGGGGAGAATCATAATTGTAAAAGTAGGGTGAAGTTCCCATAACTACAAAAGCAGGGTCCAATCTCCCACAGGGCATAAATTTCACATACGAACTCTGATTTGGATCTCATTTGATGTGTTGGAAACATATTTTGATGAAGAACATTTTTATTCAAAAATAATGATGCAAAAACTTAATATTTAACTCCTAAAATTAATAGGTAGAATCACAATTGAATAAACATGGTAAAGTTGACAATTTTTCAAGTTGTGCAAAAACACTAATGCACTTTTACAAGTCATGCAAATTGGTAATTGCATTTTTCAATTTGTGAAAATTTTTAATGCACTTTTATAAGTTGTGTGAATATGTCATAGCACTTTTGCAAGTTTTGTGAATTTATAAATGCACTTTTGCAGGTTTTAAGTCGTATAAAAACACTAACACACTTTTGCAAGTTATGCAAAATTGTCATTGCACTTTTACAAGTTGTGAAAACTTTTCAATGTGTTTTTACAAGTTTTCAAGCTATGCAAATTTTTCATTATACTTTTAGAAGTCATGTTTAAACACTAGTGTATTTTTATAATTTGTGCAAATTAGCTAATTTCTTTTACAAGCCCTCAAAAATGCAAAAAGGTGGTTATGCACTATATCTACTCATTCCAACCTATAAATAAAAGTTTGGGGCTTATTTGTAAGGGTTATTGATAGTTATACTTTTATAGAAAACCAAAGAAAGAGGACATTATATCTATAGCTCGATAATAATCAATATAAGGAGAAATTTTGTAAAATTTGTGTTTAGAATATCTTCATAGACAATGTATGTGTGTACATCCATATATACTTGATTATTTTATTTCAAAACATTGTTGAGATTATGGTTAATTATTCAAAAACATTGGGATTTGATTATAGAATTTCTTCTTTGAATCTACATTCTTAATTTCTACAAATAGTGAAACCTTGGTGGGGTGAAAATATGGGATTTGATTGTATAATTTCTTCGTTGAATCTACATTCCTAATTTTTGCAAATAGTACAATCTTGGTGGGGTGAGAATAGTAATTTTGTGCTTTTTACAAGGAAATACAAGGTATTTATCATATTATTATTATCAATATTAGATAGTTATTTTTGTGTATGTTGTATGTTCTTATGGACATTTAATGTCTTTCTTACCCATTAAATGATAAAGTTTTCCTTCTAGTAAAGTCACCCTTCTTTTTGACTTTTCCAATAAGTCTCTAAGTTTAGCCCACTAGATTTGTTATTATTATACATTTTTATGCATATTTATTTCCTTTGTCATTCTTCCTTCATATTTTATTTTTACCACCTTTTTTGTACTTTATGGTTAGAAGTACTACCCTACTAAAAACCATTTTGATGTGAATAGTTTCCTTTATTATATCCTTTTTGGCTTTCAATAAAGGTATCTCTACTTGATAATAGGAGAGGGACTTTATCCCTACATTTTTGACTGATATAAGGACTCTATCCCAACACTGTTGACTAAAATTCCTACATTTATACCCTCGATAATTTTTTAGCCAACACAAGGCTTATCCAAAAGGTATATATTTATACATCTAGACTACATATTATATATTAACTAGCCCTACCTCAAAAAACAAACACTAAATTATTTATTGGACAAACCTATGGTTGTATAGGCCTTCCAAGGATAAACCTATACCCATATGAGTTTATCTCTTTTATATTTTCATTCCCATCTCTTTACTACAATAGGTCATAAGCCTTAACCCTTTTCATTTTTAAATTTAAAAGTTGGTTGGTGTACTTTAGTCATCCCAGATCATCCTATAAATACAAGTTCTTGCCAATCTAATTAGGAAATCTAAGAATCAAAAGAGATAAGTATAATAACATTCAAAACCCCACTACACCAAGGGATAAATTTAGCGCCAAACCTCTCCATTCAAGTCATGCTTCATTGAATTAAATCCTACACACTTGTGACACTTATCCATATTAGTCTATTTACACATTCCCTAATGCCAAGGGAGGATAATTATACATTAGTAGTTACATTCATATATTCTAAGAAAGAAGAGGTTGAAAGCCTCACTCAAACTATTCCTTCCACACACCACAAGAATAATGTAGAGGTATGATTTTGAGTGTGTAGGATATGTAGTTTACAATGATGCTTCAATAGTTTATGGACTCTATTAATTTTATTTTGTTTTGGATTATGCAAGCTATGTCAAAGTGAATATTTAACCACATATCATATTCTACCCCACACATCTATGGAGTGAATGTACAGTCATAATCAAGAAGACACAATGTACAGGCACCTAAAACCTAAACTATAAAGCCCTACTAAGATACACCTAATAACATAAGGACAAGACTTAGGCAATAGGGCTCATTGTGATCAGGCTTACACATTATAAGCTTGTATGGGTATGAGTTTATCTCATACAAGTTTAACTCAGAGTAGTGCAAAGCTTTAGAAATTTATCATTAGGTCAAATATAGTCAATGCATTCTGAGCAAAGACCCAAATTTGTAAATGGTCAAGGTGTGATCATTTCTTAAACTTTTTGTTTGTTCATTACATTATTTTAGCTTTCATTTTCAATATTTGGGATTTTTTCCATTACTTAGCCTCTTAGATAGGTCTAAATTTTTCATTTAAATTATACAAGCTTAGATTTATTTATTTAAAACTTATACATATTTTATGTAATATCTATAATTAGGTTAAACACAAATGGTGAACCCTGACTCTTTCCAACACACAACCAAGGTTCATGTGACCCTTTTATTTCATAGATTCATGGTTAATTTCATATCTAATTTATTTTCATGTTTTATTCATCCAACATCCTTATTTTGATTTAGGTACCTAAATCATGAATTTTTTTACCTATGGTTTAATATCTTATTTACATTCAACCTAAGGTTTCACAAACCCACATCCTCTTAGGGTTTGTTCATTTATTTCAAAATCTAATTTGCATACTTTTTTAGCATGTGTCCACTCGTTAATTATGAAAACCTCCCATGATGAACCTTTCATATAAGATGTGGATCTAAATAGATAAAGTGATGATGATGTTTATAAGTATCTTGATCATCAACCTAAAATTGATCCCCATAGGAAATCAACCTTTAAAATATTCAAATCAAAAAATATACAAAATCTAAAATGCATAGATCAATTATTAAAACACGTAAAAGACAAATAAAAAGCTATTCAAAATAAAAATCATGTACCTAAACAACTTTCAGTGAATGCAACTAACACTTCTACATTGGGTGGTGAGGATAATCCACCTTTTAATTTTAACAACCAAAATACCAATACATCATCAAAATATTCATACACAAAATATCTTGGTCTTGGGGACACTAATTTTAATATAGATGGGAATCCTACATCTAGTGGTGCATCTAGTGATTTGATAATATAACAACAAATCACAGACATGAATGCGAGAATTTCATAAATACCAAAAGAATCCAACACACTTAATCATGTTTTATCATTTTTAGGCATATTACATTGTAATTTGGCTCATGAGATACTTATGCACATTTTACTTCCATATTTTCATATGTCCAAGTTTATGACATTTAATGAAAATGGATATCCCTCTTTACACAAGAGATTTAAGTGCATCTTGTCTAGGTTATCAACATGATGAGATTATCATGGCAAAAATGTTTCCTAAATCCTCATAGGGTATGATTTAAATTGGTTTTATTATATATTTAAGCATTAAATTACCATATTTTATGAGCTACTAGAAATTTTTGTAGGCCATTTTTTTAATAATAATATTTAAAGCATGAATTTCACACAAATATCTAAAATTAAGCAAGGTCCTCATGAATGCATTGAAAATTATGTCCTTAAAATTCAAAACCTTGCTTATTAAGATGTCTTATTCACTTTTTTACAATGAACTATAAAGAATATTAATCTCTTAAGGATAAAGTTGATAGTGTTCACTGACTATGATTAATTTAATGACCATTGTCATGTTTTGTGCAACATTGATACTAAACGTATAGACACAAATATGCTTAAATATACACTAATTACTTCAACATCCAATATTCTCAAATATAAATGAAAAATTACATTCAAACCAAGGGTTAACTATATATATAGTTATCGAGCTAAGAACTAGGCTAAAACTACATTTGCAACCATTATGCTAAGGAGAGAGTTTACAAGGTTACCTTATCCACTTGGTTAAGTACAAAGTTAAAAATTTAGAATGTATTGTCCTTTATTTACCCAAACCACTTTGGCAAGATTGAAATATATTTCCACCTAAAAAATATAATACTAATACACCACATGATTATCATCTAGGATCTAGGTATTAAACTAATAAAATTTTGCACCATAATATTCAAGATCTAATTAGTGATAATATTAACATAGTATATGGCCATATCTCTAGTGAGAATGAGTAATCGGTGACAACTAATAAGTGTTTTAAGATATGCAAAAACCTATTACCAAGATATGATATTAAAAATAATATAATGTACAAAACATTAACGTGAGATTAATAACATCATTTCCATGGTATTAGGTTCTCAAAAGTAGCCATTTTCCATAATATTCCATGATCATAAGATACCTACTAATGGGTTAAAAATTGGTCCTTTGTACATACATGACATAATTGGAAGTAACCCTTCAATCACACATGGTATTATGATTGATATTGTTTCTAGAAACAACCCTATTTCAATGCCATTATTATCCATTATAGGATTCACTCATAGAGACTTATGTGGTGTAACCACAACATTACATAATTATGATAGACATGAGAATATACCCTTAGGTGGTTTAACACTTCCTCTCATGATTGGCCCTATGACATGTTTAGTTTGGTTCTATGTTATACCAAATTCAAGATCATAAAATATATTGCTTCAACATCCTTGATTAAATAAACTCAAGGAAATCCCTTCAACTATGCACAATTCTTTTAAAATTTTTCATGACAATTAAAAAATACAAAATTATCAACCAACTATCACACCTTAAAATGTAAATATCATTTTTCCTAAGAAATCACTTACCATTTATTCATACACAAAGTACTCTTATGCACTTATAACATTTGGGATAAAAGCATCCCCTTGTATTTGGTGAGCTTCTCAAGCCCAAATCTTGTATTGAAACCCCCGCTACACCTCAATATCTGAGTCTTAAGGTTGAATTTTTTACTTAGGCTAATCATTATGACATAAAATATTCCTATGCAATCTTTGGTAATGCCTATACCACATCATGAAAACATTTCACTTAAAGATAAGGACACTTATTGCACATCTAACAAACATTTTTTTGATACATCAAGTAATGCCTTTGATAGCTTTAGTTTAGATCTGAACATTAACACCATTATGGGTTAGGCTAAATATACACATTTAAGGCTTCCATGAATACATATTTCAGACCTCTCTTATATTGTTTAATATGCTTGCTTAATATTTATTATACATGCTTCTTATGTTGTTTCAATAAAATTTTAAATAAAAAAGAACATTGATAAAAATATAAATATAGACAAATGATTTAGAGATCATCATCAATGCACATTTATTCTACAATAGTCTTATATATATCTTTCTTATTCTATGTGTTGTGCCTTACATGTGCCTTATTTATAATATTTAATTTTTCAAAATTGTAAAATCCAAAAACATTCAGAAGAGATAAAAATACAAAAAAATATTTGCCTTTATCTTCATCATCAGATACACATCACTATCACTATAAAGTTTATGCATCCATGTTTTCACACCCTCTTTCTAATGGTATACCTTAACTTAGGACACACACACACACACACACACACACACACACACACACACACACACACACACACACACACACACACACACACACACACACACATGTATGTATGTATGTATAAATACATACATATGTGATTACATTTGCAACTCTCTACCAAGGAGCGGTATTTATTACTTTTCAATAAAATCACATTTGATATATAGTGCTACCTTTACACACATCTTGTTTCTTACTAATGACTTCCTTGAGGTATACATATCTTAATTGTGTGCATGGATCGGTTCATGTAATTTTTAGCATATTATTACATTGGAATATTACATTTTATATATCATCATACTCACATTTATGACTTTGATTTAGGCCTCCTCTTTAGTTTGATTGCATTTTTCTATTTTATAGATTACACATGACACTTGCCTTCTTTTTGCATTTTTTTTCTATCCACTTATTTTATGTTACTTGTGTTTCATTGGCCTTGACCATTTGACAGATGGTCCCATTATTAGCACTTACATTAGTATTCTTGATGATGACAACCTACTTATTTGTGCATTTTTTCATAACATGCATTGAGTTCTAAGAGAATCATATAGGTGATTATAATCCCCTTCATCACATTCTTTTAGTTTACAAACCTAATTCTTTTTATTTCTTATATAGCCTCATGCTTTATTGTGCTAGTTTTTATTTATTGTACATATATAGCCAAAAAAATTAAAAACTTAGTGTTATACATGATCATATATATTTTCCTATAGGGACATCATACCCATAAAATATTTTTATTGACTACATCTATGTATACACATCTTTTCCTTGAGGGTCATTATACCTTGGCATGTTTCTCATTAACATATTATGAGTTTCTTTGAGCATGAATTTAGCATAATTTTCCCATGGGGGCATGCCATTTTGATTTTATCCTATACATTTTAATGATTATACATTTATCACTTTAACATTCCATATTACTTGAATGCATTATTTATTGGATGGTGGAGCGTGATCTTATTTTAATTCCTAGTTCTTGATAGTGGGGTGTGGGGGGGGGCACCCCCTACTGGGGTCATCATGGGGGTCTAGGGTGTGAAAAATGCATTATAAAATATTGTAATTTTGTAGTTAATCTAGACTATTTACTATTAGGTTTTAGATCTAATAGTAGAAATTAAGTTAGTGCATTTTTGCCCTAATTTATAACCCTCCTTTGATATGAGGGCACTGTAATCAAGTAGAAAAATGTGAGAGAGTGAAGAGGATATTATAGTAGATGTATTACAAGTTTTTTCCTTCATTTGTTGAACTAAATAATAAGAAGGATTGGTAGTTTATGTGTGGACGTAGCCCATATTGGGTGAACCATTTTAAATTTATGTCTCTATTCTATTATGTTTTTTAAATTTTATTCTATCTTTATCTCATTATTATTTCTCTACATTATATATTCCTAAAAATTGGTATTAGAGCCAAAGGTTTATCTAGTAGATAAACTCACAGGAAAAGAGGTTTCTTGGTTCGAGTGGGACCAATGGTAGAAGAAGGTAAGTTTAAGATCGATAAGTTTAACGGCCAAAACTACCAGCAATGGAAGATGCAAATGGAGGTCTATCTATATCAGAAGGATCTTTACCTACCATTGGGAAAAATAGAAAAGAATCCATTGACTATGAAGGATGAAGACTGGGAGGTTTTTGATAGAAAGGCACTAGGAATAATATAGTTGTGTCTGGCAACGTCGGTGGCCTTCAATATTTCAAAAGAAAAGACAACAATGGATGTGATAAAGGCATCGGATAGAGTATATGAAAAACCCTTAGCCTCCAATGAGGTATTTATTATGAAGGATCTATTTAATCTAGAAATGTCAGGTGGGTTTCTTGCTGACCATTTAAATGAATTTAACACGGTCACAAATTAGTTAAGCTCTGCAGGAGTAAATTTTGATGATCAGGTTAGGGATCTTTTGATTCTATGCTCATTGTCAGAAAGCTAGAATGGCTTGGTCATGGATATGAGTAATTTTGTCTTTGGCTCAAACACTTTAAAGTTTGATGATGTTATTAGTGTTATCCTTAGCAAGGAAATGTGATGAAAAAGCATAGGTGTGACATCAGGTAATGCTTTGACTATGGAGAATAGGGGAAGATAAAAGGATAGAGGAAAGGGCCCAAGGAATCGTGGGAATTATAAGAAGGGTAGATCTAATATAGAGGAACATTGGTGTGCTATATTTATGGGAAGAAAGGAATTCTGAAGAAAGATTGTTGGTTTTGAAAAAGAAAATAAGGAGATGGAAAACAAGATGAAAATTAGAAAGCAAATGTAGTAGGTGATGTGTTACAATATGCTTTAATCCTTTATTTAGATAATATTAATGATTCTTGGGTGTTAGATTTAGGGGCTTCATTTCATGCTACACCCCATAAGAAATATTTTCAAGACTATGTTCAAGGTGATTTTGGGTAGGTTTATTTGGGTGATGGTGAACCCTATAAAATTGTAGGAAAGGATAAGATATAGATAAAATTATAGAATGGAAAAAAATGGTTGTTGAAAGAGGTGAGGCATGTTCCTAAGTTAAGAATAAATATAATTTTAGTAGGGCAGCTAGGAAGTCAAGGATGCATAGTTACATTCATAGAAAATTCGTGGAAGGTCACTAAAGGATCACTAGTAATAGCAAAAGTAGAGAAGGTAGGTACATTGTATTTATCTAATGGTGATGTTGACTCTTCTATTTATATAGCTTTTACAAAAGTGGATACAAAATTATGGCACCATAGACTTGGGCACATGAGTGAGAAGGGGATGCAAGTTCTCCACTTCAAGAATTTATTGCCAGATTTGAAGAAGGTGGATTTGGATTTTTGTGAGCACCATGTGTATGGAAAATAGAAGAGAGTTAGATTTCTCAGAGTTTGGAGGACAAAGAAGGATGAAAAGTTAGAGATTGTGTACATAGATATATGAGGACTAGCTCAGGTATCATCTCTTGGTGGCTCTTTTTATTATGTTACTTTTATCAATGATGCAACTAGAAAAACTTAGGTTTATTGCATACTAAATAAATCTAATTTTTTGGATACTTTTAAGAAATGGAAAGCTTTGGTTGAGAATGAGACAAGAAATAAGTTGAAGTGTGTTAGATTAGATAATATAGGTGAATACTACAGTAAGGAGTTAGATTATTACTATTCATCCCATGGGATTCGTAGAGAGAACATGGTTCTAAGAACGTCACAACAAAATGGTGTGTTAGAAAGGATGAATAGGACAATCATGGAGTGTGCAAGGAGCATGAGATTGCATACAAGGTTGGCCTTAAAATTTTGGGTAGATTTTGTGGATACTATTGTTTACTTAATAAATAAAGGGCCTTCAAGTCCTTTAGATGGTGGCATTCCAGAGGAAGCATGGATAGATAAAAAGGTAGATTATTCATTTTTAAAGACTTTTAGTTGTGAAGCATTTGTCCATTTTGATAAATAAAATAGAACTAAGCTTAAGGCAAAATCAAAGAAATGTACTTTTATTGGATATGGAGTTAATGATTTTGGTTACTATTTAAGGGATATTAAAAATCACAAAATCATTAGGAGTAGAGATGTGATCTTTAATGAAAAGGTCATGTGTAGAAATCAGTTATAGGAAAAGAAGTAGGAAAAGTCAAATGAAAAATATGTAGTACTTGATGAAATTATTGGAAATGAAATTCCAAAAGTGCCAAAAAATCAAAATGTGTGACAACTACAAGTACCTCAAATTCCTTGAAGTGTAGTTATAAGATCTACTAGATTAAGTAGACTCCCTAAATGTTACTCTCCTTAACTTTATTATTTATTATTGACTAATGGTGGTGAGCCAAAAAGCTATGAATAAGCAATGTAGGTAAAACCTAGAAAGAAGTGGGAGCAAGGCACGAAAGAGGAGATGGACTCCTTGGTACATAACTAAACTTGGGATTTGGTTCAGTTGCCTATAGGTAAAAGAGCTTTGTAGAATAAATGGGTTTTTAGGTTGAAGGAAGAAGATGGAGGAAAAAAGAGGTACAAGGCCAAACTTGTTGTAAAGGGGTTTGCACAAAAGAAAGGTATTGATTTTGACGAAATATTTTCTCTAGTAGTAAAAATGACTTCTAGAAGAACTGTATTAAGTTTGGTAGCAGTAGAAGATTTGCACCTTGAATAGTTAGATGTGAAGATTGCATTTCTTCATGGTTATTTGGAGGAGGAAATACATTGGAACATCTAGAAGGATATGAAGTCAAAGGTAAGGAGAAAATGGTGTGCAGGTTGAAGAAGAGTTTGTCTGGCATAAAACAAGCTCCAAGATAGTGGTATTTAAAATTTTACAAGTTTATGATAGAACAAGGTTATAGTAGATGCCATTCTGACCACGGTGTTTACTTTAAGAGATTAGATAATGGTAGCTATATTATTTTTTTATTTTATGTAGATGACATGCTTGTTGTAGGGTCTAACATGCATGATATAAATGAGCTAAAAAGAAAACTAGCAGATTCATTTGCAATGAAGGATGTGGGTGCTGCAAAGCAAATCCTTGGTATGAGAATAACAAGAGACATGAAAAATAGGAAATTGACATTGTCTCAAGAAGTATACATAAAAAAGGTGTTAGTCAGGTTCAATATGCAAGCTGTAAAACCTATGAGTACACCTTTGGGAGGGCACTTCAAATGAAGCAAGGAATAGTGTCCTAAAACATAGGAAGAAATCAATTACATGACCAAAGTGCCATATGCTTCAACAATTGGAAGTTTAATGTATGCTATGGTGTGTACTAGACTAGATATTGCTCATGAACAATCTAGGAAAAAGAGAATTGGGATGAAATCAAGTGTATTCTTAGGTACTTGGGAGGGACCACTGATAAATAGTTGTGTTATGAAGGGTTAGATGTTACTTTACAAGGATATGTTGATGCAAACATGGTTGGAGATTTAGATGCCAGGAGTAGCACCACAAGTTATGTATTCATTGTTAGTGATACAATAGTTAGTTAGATTTCAAAATTGTATAAGATAGTTGATTTTTCAACTATAGAGGCAAAATATGTTCCAGCTATAGAAGCTATCAAGGAGATGATATAGATGCTACTATTCATGGAAGAGTTGAGGCATAAGCAGGAAGATTGTAGGTTGTACAATGATAGCTAGAGTGTGATTCATTTAGACAAGAACTCAACATTCCACTCAAGAACCAAGCATATATAACTTAGGTATCACTTCATTCATTTAGTTTTATAGGATGGTCAATTGAAGTTGGAAAAGATCCATACAAGTCATAATCTTGCAAATATGCTAACAAAGGTAGTCACTAAAGATAAGCTAGAGAGTTGTTCAGCTTTAATAGGTCTTCAAAGATAACAAGGAAGATGAGAAACATGCCAGGGTTAAAGTTCAAATAAAATTCCAAGTAAGAGTTATAGCGGTGAAGTTGCAACAATTAGTCTCAAAGCAGGGGATTGTTAGATGGTGGACCCTGATCTTATTTTAATGCCTAGTTCCCGACAAGGGGGGTGTGGGGGGGACAATGCCCCCCCACTAGGGTCTCCATGGGGGTTCAAGGAGGGTGACGACCTATTTTGGAGCCCCCTAGTGGGGGTTCAAGGGTAGTGCCCCTGAAGTAAAATTTTGTGAAAAATGCATTATAAAATATTGTAATTTTATAGTTAATTTGGATCGTTTACTATTAGGTTTTAGATCTAACGATAGAAATTAAGTTAGTGCATTTTTGATCTAATTTATGACCCTCCTTTGATATGAGGCATTATAATCAGGTGGAAAAAGGTGAGAGAGTGAAGATGATATTGTAGTGGTTGTATTGCAAGTTTTTCCCTTCATTTGTTGGATTGAATAATAAGGACTGGTAGTTTCTGTGTGGACGTAGCCCATATTGGGTGAACCATGTTAAATTTGTGTCTCTATTTTGTTGTGTTTTTTGGATTTTAATTCTATCTATATCTCATTATTATTGCTCTACATTCTATATTCCTAACATTATTTTATTTCATTAGTCTGGGATTTCATATCCTAACAACATCTTTCATTTTGGCATTGCTTGATTATCATATGAATTATTCACTTGACTATATCATTAACATTGGTGCATGTGACACATATTTTCCTATGGGGGCATTGTACCCACACATTTTTTCTATACAATCAGCACTACATATTTTTAACTTCAAAATCTATGATTGACATATGATGGTTATCATTGTTATATCTAGATTTCCTTGAACATTATTCATATTGGGGTGCAGGAGGTCTTCCCCATGTACATTAGTATCCTTAACTTACAATTCAATTTCTATTTTTTCATTATCTTATATAACAACATCTCACTTTTATAATACACTTTGAGACCTATATTACATATTTATAATGTACTTTAAATAAAACATGATATTCAATATAATTTTCATGCACTTTATCACATTATAATTATAATGCTTGATGACTACATAGCTCATATATTTCCCATCAAGGGGTGGAAATATATAAACATTGGGAAATTTAATAAATCCAAAAACATTGGAAATTTTCAAAAATTCAAAAAAATTGGCAAAATTTAAAAGTTAAAAAAAAAATGATAAAATAGAAGACATTGCTTTATACATGCTATGTATTCACCTATTCTAGATGTTTTTCAATATCCATGGTTTATACATAGATTATTTTAAATTATTACTTGATTTCATGCCATGTAGATTCAAAGGGTATATAATACTTAATTTCACATTGTGTACCCACATCTTGGAGTGGCCAATTTCATATATAGAATGTCCTATCTTGGGGGAAATGCCACCGTTATATATATCCTTACTTGTCCTTTATCATATTGAGCTAGAATACAACATATTCTACTAGTGTATTGTACATATCTTATCCCACAAATACTATACATTATGAATATTACATTATTACATTGATTGTTTGTCCATGAATACTTATTTGTGAGTGAATGTGTTTACCTATTTGTGCCTCATGTTTATAGAGGGTCCTCCTTTTGTTTGTTTTATGAGTCACATCAAGAGTTGAATCACTAAATTAGATGTGGTCACTAACATTGTGTGGTATTAACTTAAGTAAACTATATAAAATATCATGTTTACATACTTGTTCAGTGCTTATGTTGCCATGGTGGTCACCATGCATCTATGGGGTCATATTGCTTGATTATGTTCTCATTGTTTTATTTGGCACATTTAGGGGCATGTTTATTACATGGAATATACTAGTTGATCCCATTTTCAAATTGAATTTTACATGATATTTTATGGCTTGACTAAATGTTAATTCAAATTTTGAATAATATGATAATTGAAAAATTCAAAACCAATTTCCATATGTGTAGATAATAACATGTTTGGCTAATTTATATTTCTAATGTACATGGGAAAAATTTAAATTACATAAGTTTTGGATAATAACACATGATGATTAAATTATTTTTCCTATCATATGAATATTTTAACATGTGTATTTTGAGACAAGTGATTGCAAAAAAAATATCTTCATCCCTCTCCTAAAAGGGGCATGTATAAATGCATTTTCAAATTCAAGATGGAAAAAAATGATTGAAGATGAGATAAATCATCTAATACATTGATCAAGAAGTGGATTGGGTGCTGGTGACTCCGCAAAATAATGTCTTGGTTATGTTTCAAGCACTTTTTGAAAGTCTAGGACATGTGTGTTAGGCGTTGGTCAGTCCTATGAGAAAGTTTTGGCCTATGTTTTCAACACCTATCAAAAGTATAGAGATGGATCAATTATAGTGGCATTTAGGGGAAATACCAACATCTGTATTTTTTCCTATGCTTTATTTCAGTTTTAAGAGCTAATTTTAAATTCTAAGTTGCAAAATATTCATATTTTTTAAAAATAAATATGGATATCATGATAAATTTGACTACCTTGCAACAATTAGCTCTTGTTTTAGGGAAATCAACTCATCAAGTATGGATGAAAACTTAGAAAGAGTAAGGTAAAAATCCTTCATTCTTTCCTAGGTAAGTGAATGTGTGTATTTAAAATTATTGACATTTATAATTTGATACATGCACACATTTCACTCACATACCCACTTTAAAGTGGGGGCATTATTTAGACACCCAAATTTGGCAATAATCCCTTATTCACATGTTTTATTCCTAAAATATTTTGTTTTAAAAATATACATTTTAACCCATTTCTATGATGGACCAACCCCACATAAGTCTATATTTGGTTCATAGAGCTTAAAATCATCTCATTGCTTATCTAAAAGGTATTCATTTATATATCTAGACTACATCTTATCCACTAGCCATCCCTGCCTCAAAAATAGAACTTGACTTATCTCCTAGACAAACCTATGGTTGTATGGGCCCATCTTGGACAACCCATACCCATACAAATTTCTCTTTTTTTTAAATTTTTGTGTCCATATCTTTATTATAATTGGTCATTATCCTTAACCCTTCCCATATTTTTTATTTTTAAAATTTGGCCAATGTGCTTTAGTCATCCTAACCCTTCCCATAATTTGTATTTTTAAAAGTTGGTCGATGTACTTTAGTCATCCTAAGTAATTATATAAATACAATGCCTTGCCAATCCATTTGGGAAATATAATAATCAAAAGAGAGATAAAAAATAACATTTGACTCCCCAATACACCAAGGGCCAAGCCTAGAGCCTAGCCACTCCATTAAATTTGTGCTTCATTAAATCAAATCCTACACACTTATGACACTTATCCATCTTGGTCTCTCTAAAAATTCCCTTGTGCCGAAATGGGATAATTAGACTTCAATAGTTACATTGACCAATTTTATTGATGATAAGGTTAAAACCCTTACTCGAATTATTCCATCCACACACCACAAGAACTACATGAAGGGTTGATTCTGAGTGTGTAGGATACATAGTTTGTATTGTTGCTTCGATAGTTTAACAACTTTATTAATTTTGTTTTATTTTTTAGAGTGAAAGTTAGGTCAAAGTGAATATTCAAACACACAACATATTTTTCCTTATACATTTATGAATTTAAGGTACAATCATAATCAGTAAGACACAACACATAGGCACCAAAAATCCTAGATAGTGAAACCTTATAGAGACACACCCAATGACATAAGGACATAATTGAAGTGGTTAGGCTTGCATAAAATAGGCTTGTATAGCTTTAATTTAATATTAGAGAAGTGCACAAGTCTATAAATTTATGATTACATGAAATACAATCAATATAGCGAGATATAAACTCAAATTTTTAGGAATAGTCAAGGTGTGATCATCTCCTAGTCTCTTTGTCAATTCATTGCTTTAATTTAGCTTTCATTTGTGACATTTGAGTTTTTTCAAATTACTTAACCTCTTATATAGATTTCAATTCAATGTTTCAATTTTACATGATTATATTTATTTATTGTATACCTATTATGTAAAAATTAAAATTAGGATAAACAAGACTACATCTCACTCGTTATCATGCTCCTCATTAGGATGTGAGCATCAACTTGTCCTAAGTTAGTTCTATAACCCACACAAATATATCCTATTTAGTTTCATCACACACTCTAAATATGTCCTAGTCAGTTTCACACCCTACATGGATATGCGCCTTTAGCCTTTTATGGTCCTTTTACCCATTACCACTAATCTTGCCTCTTATCATTTCTAAATCTAGATAGTGCGTCTAACCTTGTCCTAGAGTGTCCTATATATATCAAAAATAATTTAGATTAAGGGATGGAGAATCAAACATAATACGATATCAAGGTCTAAACCTAATACAAAGTTAAACATCTATCTACTTCATTTGTCCTACTTCAAGTTTAATTTCATTGAGTCACATCTTAAACACTTTTGATGAAGCTATCTATCTTGGTGTCTCTTTATACCCTTATGACAAATGATTTTTTTGGATTTCATATAGTTACATCATCACTTTGAGGGAGGAGGAGTTTAAAAACCTTTGATTGAGCTATTCCATCCATTCACTTATATAACTATGTGTAGGTTTGATTCCAATCTGTGGGATATGTATTTAGCAATGTCACTTTGGAATTTTATTGAAGTTACATAAGCCATTAGTTGTTTGAGCGCCAAATCTAGGTCAAAGAGGGGAATTTAAAAATTTAACACATTCTATCCTAAAAATTAGGAAATCACATGTACAAGAAGATAAAAAATAAATTTATGCAACCCTACATAAGTAAGTTTTGATAGAACATAGTTAGGCCAGGTGCAGTGGTATTGTCCTACATGGATATGTCCAAGTCGAACCCATGTATTATGTGAATCTTTCCCAAAGTGTACAAGTATAAAATAAAATTTTAGGACAATATACAATCATCTTTCACAATCATTTTTATATTTCCAAACTTACAAAATATTAGAACAACAATAAGGTGTGACCATTCTTTTCTCTTTGTATTTATTTTGCATAACCTAGCTACTTATTGCTTTGTCTTGTTATTGTTACTTATACAATTGAAAAATATAAAATTTTCACTTTCATAGATCTATTATTAGATTTATTCATTTAAATATTTTATTCTTTATTTTGTGTAAATCCATAATTGGGGTTAACATATATGTCAAACCCTAACTCTTTTAAACATTCAACCTAGGGTTTTCTTTTAAAACTGTCATTATTCTCAATGTTTTCTATTTTGAATCTGATTTCAGCCTTCAATCTACTATAAAGTTTTTCACATTGTAATTTTTTATTTTTTTTTTGTTATTTCATATTCATCTTATCCCTAGGAGGCCTAGACCACCCAAACCTAGCTAGACATAGTGTTAGGTTAAGTTGTGATACTAGTGAACACTACATTTACATACCACTCATGTTATATAGATGTCAAACCTTGAGGAAGTTCCTTCTAGGGATGTTATGACTTTAAATAATGATGACCATAATTACCATATTGATTAACCATTTAATCCCAATGATATGTTATAATTTAAAAGCATGAGTACAGAATAGTTTGAGGAATTTGGTGTAAACAATTCCAATGAACTAGATGTTATGATCGATTTGCTTAATGGATCCAAAAATAAATTAACTATGAAAAATGATGTTAAACATGAGCAATATCCATTGAATGGTTATGTCTCTTCTACATTATGGGAGAGGCTCATGATCCTCATACAAATCAACCACCTAATACCACACCACCTTTGGTTGACACTACTATTCTTAATGCTTCTATGGTCCTTCGTAGTAATAAAAAAACCAATGCACCTCAAGTGAATTGATATATGAATTATATTGATCTTAAACATAACAAAGGTAATCCTAAATTTAATGTAACATCTAATTATTCAATTGCATAACAATAACTCAATGACATGAAGGTGAAAATTTTCTAATTATTACAAACAACTAGCAAACTTAGCCACATACTTTCATATTTGGACATATATCCATTGGATCTAGAAGTTCTTCTTCATTTTTTACCTCCATCACTTTATGTATCTAAGTTTATAACATTTAATGGAAATTGGGATCCATATACAATTTGTATTAGATATCATCATGATGAACTTCTCATTACCAAAATGTTTCTTCTAAGCTTCGTGGAGTATGATTTAAATTACTTATAATATTTACCCAAAGGATCTATGTATAGATTACACGAACTAATTGACCTAGTCCTAGTGCATGTTTTAATAAACATTTATCAAAAAATTATTTTTTACCAAATTTCCCAAATCAAATAAGGAATCAATGAACACATTGCAAACTATGTGTTTAAATTCAAAACTATGCTAATCAAAATGTCACACACGCTTCCTGATAATGAGCGTCAAATCATATTCTCAAATAGTTTTCTCAATCCTCTTAAAGACATATTATATTTAGTGAATATAATTAATTTGATGATTTTTATTAGGCCTTACACAATATTGATATTAATATTATGGATGCTAATATGTTAAAATATACACCAATTTACTCAACATTCAATGCTTCTATATATCAAAGAAAATCAACATTCATGCCTAAGACCAATGATGTGCCTAAATTTAAATATACGAATGATACCAAGAATATCAACATATTTCATAGGGATAAGAAATGATAATAGTTCCAACTTATAAATAAAGATTAAAATGTACACCTTTATCAGATTCACTTCATCAGATACTAAAGAGGCTGCTTCAATGTAATTTCATCACTTTTACTAAACCACTTCAGTGAGATTCATCTCAACCAATATCTAAAGGCTATAATCCCAATTTATTTTGTGAGTATCATCATGCCTTGAGACTTTGAAATAACAGATGTTTCAAAATGCATCATAATATTTAAGACTTAATTGATAGTAAAATAATTTTGATAGATGGATATAATTCTAACCTCAACAAATTGGCAACAACATCCAATCAATGTTTGAAAATATTTAACAACACATTACCAAATCATAACACATAAAATCAAAATAGTGTGAATATGAAAACGTCCATGCATCATTATACCATGTAACATGAGCATGAGATTGATATCATTTGCATGTTGTGAACCTATAAAAGACAAGATCCTTTTATTACATTCTATGACCATGAAATACCTTACAATGAATCAAACAATGGTCCAATATATAACATGTGTTTTTTGAATCTCATACTTATATCACATATTGTATTATGATCGATAATGGCTATAGTGATAATATTATTATGATGACATTCTTATATATTAAAGTCTATACTCATAGAGACCTAGGTATTGTAACCATAATATTATGCAGTTATAATGGACATGAACATACACCCTTAAGTGGTATTATGCTTCCACTCATAGTTAGTCCTAAGATGAACCTCATTTGGTTATGTGTTATGTCTGATTCAAGATTATATAACCTATTGATTGGATGCCATTGGCTTAATCAAATAAAATTAGTATCATCGACAATGCATAATTTCATCAAATATGGTAATTATATCAAAGTCCACACTATTCATGGCTTACATTATGAGATACCTATTCATAGACCATCTAATGTACTTTAAAAGGTGAATATCATTTACTCTATTATGGTTCCTACTTTCACATTAATAGAATCATCATATGCATGCCAACTATATTTGAACCTGAAACATCATCTATTGTGTGAGCTATTTAAGCTCTAATTCCTATATTTGTAACTTAGAGGCATAAAACACCATAACATTTGCATCCTAACGTTCATTTAACACCTAGACTAATCATTTTATCATGATATATTTTGACACAGTCTTTAGCAACTATTGTAGCACATATACACATATTATTCATATGGATGATGACAATTATCACACATCTCACAAGTATTTTTCAAATAAATTATGTAATTCATCTATCTTTTATAGTTTTCATCTTTGTATTATATACCAGATTATCAATTAGCCTTGTTAACTTGCATCATGGGGTTCAATACATACATTTTAAGACATTTTTTATACTATATATTTTATTTATTTATTTTTATTTAATATGGTTTCAATATACCTAGTGATCTACTTGAGAGTTTTGTAATATATTTAAAGTTCCACAACATATGACATATCTAGATTTGTAACTCTTACTTA